>LR753790.1:116298-136925 GCA_902729485.2 Mus minutoides
ACTGCACAGGTCAGAGGGTGACTGCACAGGTCAGAGGGTGACTGCACAGGTCAGAGGCACTGCAGAGTCTGCTCCTCCGTGGCTACAATACCCTTGGGCTGAGCGCCGTTCAGCACCAGGACCTTTCTCAGCTTCCACCTGGTCTTCCCAGGTGATCATATGTGCACTTGGCTCCCAACCCAGCCTTCCGGGAGGCTAGCAATGGAGTGACCAATTCACACCCACCCCTAGGCACCTACTGTGCACAGGGCATTGCACCAACTCTGGGAGCCAACCAAGGATTGGGCCCAAGGACACACTACCTGTAGGATCTGAGATGTAACAATGTAGCCTTCACAGTAACACCCCGCAGTACAGACACCTTAGCTACAATGGACCCCTTGGGGCTGCTCTGGACCTCAGACTCTCTGGCTGCCTAAGGCTGCCTCTCTCTACTTCACCCCCCTCCCCAGCTCAAAACACAAAAGGGTGGCTGGGGTTCCGGTGCCAGCCTTTCTATATTATTCATGCCCCCCTTCGGCTGCCAGCAGGGACCTGGCCCAGAGGTCCTGCTTTGCCAGGAAAGATAAGGCGCCGACACCTGACTTGGCTTGTGTTGTCCCTCCTGTTCCCGAAAGAACAGTGACAAAGGCCTGTTGTTTCTGGCCCCGTGCAGGAAGCCCGACCTCCTCCTCCTCGGGAAAGAGAGATCAACCATTAGTGAGATTGCAGCCGGTTAGGCTTACAGCTCTTTCCCACCTGTCCTCTTCTGCAATGCAGTGAAGGCCTAGAGGCAGGTGCCTGCTGGCCCAGGGGCACAGGGGTTTGAGGAAGCACCTCCTGTACTCTGGGCTTCATTTGTATAACCTGGAGAAACTCTACAGAAGTTTGTGGAGTTGGTATTATAGATCCCAAGTACATAGTAGGGAAACTGAGGCTGAGGGACTGCACAACTGGCCAGCGGCTCAGCCAGTGGTGACCGTGCGGATGCCAAGCTGAGTCATCCAGCCTCAGAACAAGACTAGGAAAGAGTGAGTTCATGCCCACCCACGCCTCTGTCCTGAATACACTCCGGTCAAACAGAGGTCCACAGCACAAAGCAAAACCTGCAAGGCCACCAATGGGAACCCCTGAGGTCATCCTATAGCCAATGGGAGCCCCTGAGATCATCCTGTAGCCAATGGGAACCCCTGAGGTCATCCTGTAGCCAGTGGGAACCCCTGAGGTCATCCTGTAGCCAATGCCTGATCCCCTCCTCCTCAGCACAAGGAGCCAGGCAGGCCAGCCTAGAAGTCTGACAGAGCCCACCCACAGGGCTCACAAGGATCACGCATGCCTCTGTGGCACTGTGGCAGAAGGCAGGGTTGAGGAACGGGGGGAGAGGGGGGCTTCTGCCAAGCTGGTGACACTGCTGCCTGCCGTGAAGCTACCGGGATGTCATGTCTCCATGCAGGGGCTCCTGGACACCAGAAATGCCCTGTGGACTTCACATGCCCGGTTTCAGAACACTTCAGAGATTACCAATTGCAGCTTCCTTCCCATTTACAAATCAGGCCACTGAAGCCCAGGGAGGGGATGTTGAACACAGAGGCCCTGGTGTGGTAGTTAAGGGGCAGGGGTAGGGGCACTCAGACTCTGATCTGGTAGGCATACCTAATGGAAAGCTCTGGGGCCCACAGCCCTGCAGCCAAACCCTGGACTAGCCCCACTGCCGAACACCGTTCCAGCTTCAGTTACTAGCAAAGGGCCTTCCGGAAAGGCTTTGAGGAAACATTAATGATCAAGAGGTCAATATAACAATTCTGAACCTACTGTGTGTCAGGTACTAGGGAGAGAAGAGAATCAGACCATGCCTCAGGCACTACCATCTAGTCGGGACAGCAGACAGGACCCAGGGGCTATCACAACACTAAGGAGGACCATCCCAATCAGGAAAGAAGAAAGCAGAGGGAAGAAGTCACCTGGGGTGACCTGGCACCCCAGCAAGAGGGGCCTGCACTGGCAGTCGCCAGGAGATGAGAACGGTCTGTCTGCCCCAGCTGCTGGAAGAGCTTAGTGTCCTTAACTGCTGCTTTGAGGAGATACCCTGACAACTCCGTGGAGAAAGGCAGATGCAGGCCTACGCACAGCTCACTTTCTTCATTTCCCCCGGGCTGCAGCCCAGCCCAGGCGGTCCCTCACAATTAAAATGGGTTTTCCCACCACAGATAATGTAATCAAGACGATCTCTCACAGATGGGTGTAGAGGCTGTCTCCCAGATGATTCAGATTCTGTCAGGATGACAATTATCACTAAGGGTCACGGAGGATGGAGGAGCAGCCCCAGGTCAGAGGCTCTAGAAGGCCGTGAAGAGAGTCAGAGCATAAGAGGAGTTGGCCAGGCTCCGACACTCACACCTAACACCAGTGGGGAATTCCCTCTTGGAGACTCTACTCGCAGAAGTGTCTGGAACTGGGCTGAGGTAGGCATGTCCCTGGGAACATTGGTGTGTGTGTGTGTGTGTGTGTGTGTGTCTGTCTGTCTGTCTGTCTGTGTGTCTGTCTCTCTGTGGTGTGGTGTGATGTGTGTATGTGCCTATCAGTCTGTCTGTCTATGTGGTGTGTGTATATGGTGTGGTATGTGTGTTTGTGTGTGTGGTGCTATGTGTATATATGTGTATGTAGTGTGTGTCTGTCTATCTGTGTGGTATGTGTGGTGTGGTATGTGATATGTGTATATGTAGTATGTGTGTCTGTATGTCTGTGTGTGTAGTGTGTGTCTGTGGTATGTGTGTATATGTATCTGTATGTATCTGTGTGGTATGTGTGGTGTGGTATGTGTGTGTATCTGTGTGGTATGTGTGGTGTGGTATGTGTGTGTATCTGTGTGTGGTATGGTATGCGATATGTGTGTATGTAGTGTGTGTGTTTGTATGTCTGTGTGTGTGGTGTGTGTGTACATCTATGTATCTGTATGTATCTGTGTGATGTGTGTGTGCGTGTGCACATGTGTGTGGTGTCTGTATCTATTTATGTGTACTGTGGTGTGTGCAGACCCCTCTCCATGTGTTATGCTCACCCAGGCACAAACAGGGAAACTGAGGCTTAGGTGCAGTCACTGCCCACAATGGCAGAGCTAGAGGCAAAGCCAGAACGAGGACTCTTTGTCCCCTGTGGCCCCTGCCTTTCAGTTTCCTGGATTATGACGCTGGGCCTTATCTCTTTATTTAGGCTTAACTCTTTTTTTTTTTTTTAAGATTTATTTATTTATTATATGTAAGTACACTGCAGCTGTCCTCAGACACTCCAGAAGAAGGCATCAGATTTCGTTACGGATGGTTGTGAGCCACCATGTGGTTGCTGGGATTTGAACTCTGGACCTTCGGAAGAGCAGTCGGCGCTCTTAACCACTGAGCCATCTCTCCAGCCCCCTAGGCTTAACTCTTAAAATACTGTTTGAAAATGTGTATTTTTTAATTTTTAAATTTTTGTTTTATTATTACAAGGGTATTTCTCAGTGAGTGCATGTGGAAGTCAGAGGATTCAAAGGATTAAACTCAAGCCTTTACCCATCTACATATCTCAGAAGCCCTAAACTGTACATTTTTGTGTAAGGTCTATGTGTTCCTGTGCATATGCCCAAATGTGTACGGAAGCCAGCATCAGCCATTAGATGCCTTTCTCTATGGCCCCACCTTAGGTTTTGAGGCAGGGTCACTCACCAAACCTGGAGCTGGGCTGGAGTCCAGGAAGCTCCCCTGACCTTCCTATGTCTGCCTTCCCATCTCCAAGCCCGGCTTTTAACACAGGTTCTGGGGACCCCAGCTCAGGTTCTAATGCCTGTGTAGTGAGCACTTTACTGAATTGTCTCCCTGGTTCCTACAATGTGTATTTTTTTTTTTAAGGGTAGCAGCTGCTATCCTTCCTGGAACCAGGCCCATGTATCCTCTCCCACAGACCCTGCTTCCTTGGGGCTGTAAATCAACTCCTCTGAAGAGGACCTGGGGGAAGGGAAGACAGAGACAATTGCCTTTGGCAAGCTGCAGTTCACAGGCCATCCAGGGTCAAGCTCTAGAGGCCATGGGGCAGCAGTATCCCACCCTTGAGGTCGCACTGCCTGCTAGTGGGTTCTCTCTCATCACCTCAGGTCAGCAGAGGCCCAAGCTTAGCCTCTTTACTAAGGGGGTCAGATACTTCCTACTTCAAGGGCCTGACCTTGCAGGGAGGGTGGAAATGTGTGAGAAGGAAGAGCTGTTAGTTGCCAACAAAAACCATAAATACTGGTTTCTCCAAATTGGTGGCACTGGGTTCCAGGCACCCCATACCTCATATACCAAACCCCAAATCCCTCATTTGAATCAGGGAAGTGTTACAGAGCCCAGAGTCAGCCTTCCTTGCTGACTAAGTCATTTCCAAGTCATTTGTAACACTTAATACCATGTGAATACTAGGTGACCTTATCATATAATAGTTCAAGGTGTCCCTAAGTGCTCAAAGCAGTCTCCATGCCCATAGGACAGAGGCCGCAAATGCAGACTTAGAGGCCAATTGTGCTTCTTCTCATGTGAAACAGTCCCCATAACTTCTCTGAGATGATTTTTGTTTTAGATACTATCTTGCAAAGTTGTTCATTCAGTTTGGCCTTGAACTTCTGGGCTCCATCTTCCACGTGGCTCGGACTGCAGGCCTGGCTATACTCAGTTATCTGTGATTTCTGGGTTCTCCATTCACCAAAGCTTTCCTGAGCTAGACACAAACGCTTAGTGGGCTGAAAGGCGAGTGAGGCCCAAACTGTAGTGACCACACAGGACACAGCATGAGACTGCTGAGGACAATAGCCTTGGGGTCCAGCTTCACAGAAGGATTCAAAATGTCTCTAGGGCTCGGGAGATAAAGTACTTACCACCCAAGCATGAAGGTCAGAGTTCAGTTCCCCAGAACCAATTCAAAAGCCAGGTGGGGTGATAGTAGCCTGTCTATATAATCTCAGCATTAGGAAAGAGGAGAGACCGGCTCTCTGGCCAGCTACAGTAGATGTATGGACAAGCCCTGCATTCTTATGATATACCCTGCTTCAGTGGATAATGCAGGAAAGAATTGAAGAAGACTCCTAACTTGGCTGTCAGGCCTCTGCATACACATTTGCATGTGCACCCACACACACATACACCGTATATGTATATGTATATGTATATGTATATGTATATGTATATGTATATGTATTTGTATATGTATTTGTATATGTATTTGTATATGTATATGCATATGCATATGTATATGTATATGTATATATAAATATATGCGTGTTAAAAATAAAATTGTTTCTAAATTCAGAAACAGTCATTATGTGTCCCCCGAAACAGAGCTTGAAGTTCTGACTCTTCTTCGTTGTGGGAGGATGTGATGGGGGGAGTAGATACATCATTCAGGGTAAGGTTGTCCTTCCAGCTATAAGGAGGTGGAACAAGACAAAGCCAGAAGGAAGAGGCAGGTATTGTGGGCAAGGATGGAGCTGCTGTTCCTGGAACAAAGCCACCTAGGGAAGAATGTGAGCTCCTTCCAGACATATTCCTGGGTCCCTGGCCATAGCCCTCCAGGGAAGCTGCCGCTGTGTTCTGTCTATAGTGAGCTCAGTAGTGAGCTCAGAGAAACCAGTCCTAATCTCTGACCCTGGAAAAGCCTCTTTGAGAGAGAGAGAGAGAGAGAGAGAGAGAGAGAGAGAGAGAGAGTGGTGGAGGTGAGGGCATGAGGGGCAGTTTAGAACTTTAGGGAAGAGATGATCCGGGTCCTTAAAGGTTGTCACAAATGTCCTCACCACAGAGGGGCAGAGCCACAAGCAGAGGAGAGAGGACCATTGCAGCTGCAGGATGCATGGGGGGACTTCTACCTGAGACTGAAAGCCTGTAACACCCAGGACTGAGACCTGGGACACTAACTCCAGACCCCAGCCTTCAGAACTTCGAGAAGGTTCCATGCAAGGATCAGAGGTGTGGGAGCAGGGAGGAGGAAGATGGGTTCTGAGCCCTGAATCCACCTAACTCCTGCAGACCTTGTTAATGCCTGGCTATTTGTCTCCAGCTTGGTGGTACCCGTGCTAACTGCATGCACAGCTCCCTGTGGGAAAAGGCTGGCACAGAAACAGTCAGCAAACATCTACTGGCCATCTACAGACAGAGATGATGAGATCCTTGCCCTTGGATGGGGGTGGGATCTGACTTCACCTGGAGCCCCTCTCTGCTCCCTCTCTCCTTTCTGTTTCTCCTCAGAGCTCTGTCTCAACAGGTCAAACGTATAAATCAGAAGCTTTTAGGGGCACTGATCTGAAAGGACCTCAGTTCTCCAGCTTGGTCTTTGAGCACATGTTACTTTATTTGCTTGTGGTAACCATGTGCTAAGACACTGTTGTAGTGACAGAAGCAGCTGGAGGGGGGAGAAGGATTTGCTTGCTTGCTGGAGGGTACAGTCCACAATAGAGGGGTAACAGAGACGTGGGAGTGGCATATTATGGTGGCAGCAAGAGCCTGGGGTGGCTTGCCCACATTTTGGTCCATCACTAAACACAGTTGGGACCAGAAGCTGGGATTAGATTTTAACCTTCAAGGTGACCCCAACAACCCACTTCTTCTGGGTTCTATGGGCCCCAACCCCATAGAACTTCCCATAAACTTCCCAAAGTGGTGCCATCATCTGCAGACGAAGTGTTCAGACACAAGAGGCTATAGGGACAGTTTACATCTCAACCACAGCAGACATCAGCCTCTTCTTGTACACATGACAAGTGTCAGGAGAAGTACAGATCGCAAGGCACCAGGTGGCAGGACTCAAGTGCCAACGTCAATCTGGATCCTCCGGCCTGCCCTCCTTCCCTGTTTTCCACCTGTGGCCTTTTTGGCCCAGAATATAGTACCAGGGACAGAGAATGAACCTGGCACTCAGCCTACCACAGTATCTACAAACAGCTGGCTCGGAGCCAGGAGTTCTGCATCGGGTATCAGCTTCCTTTCAACTGAATAGATTCAGTGAATGCCCAGGGCTCCTCAGAGACTCCCCTCTCCTCCCCACCTGGTTCTGTTCCCTGGAGCCTCCTAATAAGCTTGCTGTTCCCAAGTGGATTGGTTTCCACTGTGACAGGCTGATTAAGTCCCTTCACCTCCATCTGGCTCAGGTTACAGCTACACAATCAGCCTAACGGCACCTCCACAGGCCACAGGTACCCCAACACAGGGCACAGTTGCCCAGCCTCACAGGAGTGTGCTCCCAGCAACAGAGCCCTCCAATGACCAGCACAACTGTAACAAGCCACTGCAGCAAGTCCCCAGGTGGCCAAACTATTTATAAGAAGGACAGACCAAGTCCCCTTGTCAGATGCCTGGTGCCAGCCAGGCCCGTCGGCATTCCTCCGGGAGTGTCTGTCTTGGCCTGCCCATCCACAGCCTGGCAGTACTTCAAAGCTGAGGGAAAGATCACCCAGGGCTGGGCCACATCCATCAGCACCTTCTCTGATGGCCTTTCTAGTGGGATGTTGTGCACATACATGCCTCCATGCATTGGCTTCCTCTCTGTCCCTCTCTCTGTCCCTCTCTCTGTCCCTCTCTCCTACTATTAAGCTTTTGAAGGGAAGACCCTAGTGCAGCTCTAAGCAACAATGTCCACTGGCAAGCATCCGGGGCCAGGAACTGGGCACTCCATAAATTTGGGAAACAGAGTCTGTCATTGACCCCTTATACAGGCAGGCAAACTGAGGCTTGAGGTCACAAAGCTAAGAAACATTGCCCAATAAGTATTTGAGAAAACGCGTAGCAGCCTTAGCCACCAAAGAAGCCAAAGTCAAAATCACAGAGAGATGACACCCCATATTCCTCAGAGTGACGGCAACCATAACCCAGTTTCCTGTGGGAACTGGGGTCCCGGCAGAGACACCAGCTGACAGTGCTAGTGGAACACAAAACTATGTACCCACAAGCCACAGCCTGGAGCGTGAGCTCTCAAAAGGTTCCACATGGCCAGGGGTGGAAGCCAGAGCCATCAGCCATCAGTGGATCAATCAGCATGGCAGGGCTTGCACAAAGATCATGTCCTGACTCCGGCATTACCCTAAGCGAAAGAGATCTCCTCGGCTGTACAGCATACAGCAGCGCACAGGTGAGCAGTCCAGAGAGGGCATATCCATAGAAACAGGAAGCCCGACTCAAGGCTGCCAGAGACTGAGGGGAGGGGAAGGTGTGAGTGCTGTTGGGTATGGGGTGCCCTTGGGGGGACAAGTGCAAAATGAGCCAGGCAAAGGGCAGAACACTTATCCTTTTGAGAAAAGAACCCATATATCCCCCAAAAGCTCTCAAACGTCATATGTAGCAAGGACGACCTTGAATTATCCCGAACTCCTGAATGCTGATTACGGGCACACATTGCAACTGCTAAGATTTATGGGCACACACCGCGTGCTGTGCTCCATCCACCTCACTTGTTATTAGGCACTGCTGGGGAGTGAAGTTAGGCATTTCCGCATGCTACTCGGGCATTCTACCAACTAAACCACATCCCCAGCCCCAAATGGCCAAACCTTATAGCATATGAGTGATATTTCAAGAAAATTGCTACCCTCCTCCCCCCAAAAGAGAGATGGGACAATGGAGTCAGGATTAGAACCTAGGACTTACCCCACAGAACCTGCATCTATAGGTGTTTCTGGCCATCCATTTTGTTTCCTACGATGGTCTCAGAGGACCCTGAGCACAGCTCCCTTGGCAGGAGGAATGGCTGTAGCTAGGTTTTCAGCAAATGTATCTGGTGGCCTTAGCCACACCGAGGGCAGTCAGAGGAGCAGGACACAGGGCTGACCCTGTGACTCTGGACAGCGCCTGCCTATGGATCCTGACCTGCCTTTTCAGAGGATATAGGGACACAGAGTGGACAGCTAGCCAAGGGAGCCAGCCTGCAGGATGTAGAGGGCAGACTTGGTGCCTTTGAAAAGCAAGGGTGCTGAGCTGGGTGTGGCCCTCCCATCTCCTCTCAGGGCTCCCCAGGACTGGCTGGCCTCTTTTCCCCCTAAGGTCCTGCAGTAGGGGAATCCCCAGACCTGTTCACAAGCTTTCCTTGTCAACCCTGGCCTAGTGCAAACCTGGGTTTGACACAGGAATAATCAACAAACACAAATGGGGTGCTCTTGGGTCTCTGGGGTATCCTAGAACTGTGAGCCATGTCCTTTCTCTTGCTTCGTTAGTTAGTAACTTACTTGGTTACTTAGTTGAAACAGGGTCTTACTTACTCTGCAGCTCAGGCTGGCCTCATCTTTCTGGGCCAGCCTCCCAGGCACAGATGGCAGGCCTGTTACTATACAAGCTGGTGAAAATGTTCACCGTGGACCCCGACTCTGCTGTGGATTCTGTGCAATTGTGTCTACTGGAGCCACAACACAGACCATCCCAAAGCTTACACAGGCCATCCCCACTTTCTCCTATAACCATTCTCTTCTGAGCTCCCTGGTGTGACACCCCTTGATCTGTTCCAAGCCTCACCCACTGCACTGTCTCTTATGCACCTTACCAAACAGGACATCAAAAGAGACTTTTGAAACTGGAGAGAAGACTTCTCAACTGGTAAAGTGAGACTCTTGACCATCAACAGCTAATGTCTCTCCTAGCTATGTTGCTCCTTGCTGGTACTAGAACCAAATCTTTCAGAAATTGATTTTTTGTTTTTCTTTTTCTCTTTCTGAGACAACATAACTCTTGTCTCACAACTCTGTGACCAGAGAACTGAGATTAAGTGTGTCTAGTCTCTCCTTGGCTAATACATGGTCTTCTGCTGTCTTGGTGTGCCCTCGGCTCTCTACGTGTCTCTGTTCTGATTTTTTCTTTTCAACTAAAATAAGCAAGCTACCTTACATAAGATTTAATGTGTGCCACAGGATGTTCTGAAGTCTGCGCGCCATTGCGGCATGGATAAATCTAGCAATGACCAAACAGACCACGAGAGCCTCACCACCAGCTCAACTTTTCATGTATGCAGTATGCTGTCCTTAACCGCAATCACCCTGGGGCTCACAGATCTGGAATGTACTTCTTCAGCCTCACTAAGATTCTGTTCTCTTGATCACGTACCTCCACGCCCCTCTCCCGGATTAATCCCCTGGGTCCCGCCCCACTCCCTGAGCCCCGCCCCCTCTCCCTGTTACCTGCTTCTTGCACCTACCTCTTCCTGAGCCCCGCCCCCTCTCCCTGCACCCCGCCTCTCTCCCGAGCCCCGCCCCTCTCCCTGAGCCCTGCGCGCTCCCTGGGCCCCGCCCCCTCTCCCTGTTACAGGCTCCTCGCCCCTCTTCCTGAGCCCCGCCCCCTCTCTCTGCTTCCCTCCTCTCTCCCACTTTCCTGCTCTAGCATCTGGTAAGCACCATGCTAAGCTCCATATCTACATGTCAATTCTTTTAGATTCCCTGTGAGAGTGAGATGGTATTTGTCTTTTGATGCTAGACTCATTATTATGTTGAGTAACATGATTCCATTCTACATTGTCAAAAAGGGCTGGCTTTCCTTCCTTTTCACGGCTGACTAACATTCTATCATAATAGCCCACCCTTCTTTATCCATTCATCTACCAATGTACACATCATTCTGGGCAAGGATTTTTTAAAAATAATATCTCAAAGGCATCGATAACAAAAGCATAAATAGCCGAGTGGGGTTATATCCCGTGAACAAGCTGCTGTAGAGCAAAGGAATCCATCCATGAGGCGGGGACCAACTCCAGGACAGCATACGATCACCATATGATACCTGCCAAAGTACAGTCACCCTCTGTGTCCCTGTCTGCTGCGTCTGTGGGTCCAACCAACTGGGAAACAGTATCCAAAAGCAAAACCTGGCGTAGCTGACATGTATGTGCTACGTAGTTAGGCCTACGGTCTCATTTATTGGACACCTTGTCATTTCTTCCTAAAGAGCATAGTGTGGCAGCTTTCATAGCTTCTGCACAGTGGCAGGAAGTATAGGTCACCCAGAGAACATGTGAAGTACTCTGGAGGATTAGTAAGCTGTATGCAAATACCTCATTGTTTCTATAGCAACTTGAGACTCCTTAGATCCTGGTATCCTCGGGGTTATGGAAGGGCCGCTAAGGGAGAACTATATACATCTAACAGAGGATTAATGTGCAGGACACATAAGAAATCCATGGGGCTAGAAGGATGGCTCAGGGGCTGAGCATTGCATCTCTGCAGAGGACTCATATCAGGAGTTCACAACTACCTGTAACTCTAGCTCCGAGGGGTCTGACACTTTCCTGGATGGCTTAGGCACCCTCATGTACAAGACTATACACTCAGACACACGCAGAGGAAAGAGGGAAAGAGAGAGGGGAGGGGAGAGGGGCATCTTTAAAAGAAAGAAAGAAAAAGAAATTCAAGCCAAATGTCATGGTTCACACCTATGATCTCAGCAATGGGGCAAGAGGAGGGTTGTGATTTTGAGGCTAGCCTGGGCTACAGACCAGCCAGGATTACAGGGTAGACCCTGGCTCATTAAAAATGTATTTTAATTAAGTTAAAAAGAACCATGAAGAGTGGTGGTGCATCCCTTTAGTCCAGCACTGGGTAGGTAGAGGCAGGAAAAGCTCTGTGAATTTAAGGCCAGCCTGGTCTACAGAGTGACCGTCCCAAAAAAAACTAAAAACTAAAAAATTAGATAATAAAGGATAGGATCAAAGAAAGAAAGAAACTCAAATAGCTTCATAGTGAAGAAGCAAGCCATCCAAACACGAAACGGGGAGCCAGACCTGATGCTTCTCAAAAGAGGACGTTCAGACGGCCATGAGGCATGGCCAGAGATCACCAGAGCAGTGCGAAATCACGGAAGCCATCACCTCACACCTGTTAGAAGGGCTGGGATCAATAGGAAGAAAGACCAGAGAGACGGTTTCATGGGAGAGATGCACTTGCCTCGCAGGCCCAAAACCCCAAGTTCAAAGTCAAGAGCGCTTGTAAATGTGAATGGAGAAAATGGACTCAGGTTGTTCTCTGACCCCACACATGTGCTCAAGCACAGGTGGCCACAGACACAGACACACAGACACACAGACACACAGACACAGACACAGACACACAGACACACAGACACACACCATGTACCTACACAAACACATATCACTTATGCATAAACACACATCATCTGTACATACACACACACACACACACACACACACACACACACTATACAAAACATTTTAAAAAGTTGAAAGGCTGCAGAGGAGCCCTCACCATCCATGGCTGGTGGGAATATGAGCTAGTCCAGCCACTATGAAAATCAGTATAGTTCCTCAAAAAAATTAAAAATAGATGCACCATCTGATCCAGACATCTCACTCCTGGGGAAGTGGAATCAGCCTGTCTGGGACATCTGCACTCCAGGCAGCGTCTTCAAGACAGCCAAGAGACAGAAACAGCCTAAGTGTCCATGAACAGACGAATGGATATTTTTGTGCTTTTAAGTGCAAATTCACGTCTGTGGGAGAGCAAGATGGCTTGAAAATTCTCGCCCCTCCCTTTGAATGATTGGCATTTTGAAAGTCATGTGACCTACAACGCACTCATCTGCTAGCCGTGGTATACACAATGCGCTCTGAGCTTTTCATAATTGAAGTGGATTACTGTAGAGTTACAAAAAATGTTGAAGGGGGAAACAACAGGGACATAATTACTACTACTATCCACTCAGACAACACTTACCCACCCTCTGCCTTCTTGTACATCATGTGACATGCTTTGGCCAATGGGATGCCAGCATAGCCATGCCCATCACTTCTTGTAGGGCCTTATGACTGGCCATGCTGGTGTCTCTGCTCGGACCTGGGTCGGTATGGGAGTATCCCAATAGATGCTTCCGTGTAAGGGACCGGATCTACCTGGACCAGACTGGAATGAACTTGGCATGGATGAGAACCTTGTACCACTATGAACCACTGCCTCTTGTGTTTTCCACAGCAAACGAGCGTGTCTGGATTCCAGTGCTGTCAGTGACACCCAAGAGGCCATGCTCATGAGTGTCAACCTCGAAAGCAAACTGGAACGAGCAATGGTGTAAGGCACTGCCTGGGTAGCCACTGATAGGTTAAACCTGCCTCCACCGACTTCCGGTGCTTATTTAGACTGTATAATATCAAAAATAAAATAGTCTGGGGTTCAAAATGCTAATAACTTTATTTTTTTTTAATTACAATAAATGAACCTGGTGAGATGTCTCAGGAGATAAAGGCGCTTGCTGTGAAACTGAGGGGCAACAAGATAGAAGAAGGAAACTGGATCCTTTACATTGTCCCCTGGCTACAGGTATGTGCGCGTGCATACCTGTAATTAATTAAAAGCACACACACACACACACACACACACACTGAAAAAAATAAAAATACAGAGCCTAGAAAGGTGTCTCAGTGGGTCAAGGCGCTTCCTCCAAGCCTGATGAACTGAGTGTAACTCCTGTGACCCACATGGTGGAAGGAGAGAACCCACTCAGACAAGCTGTCTCCTGATCACCTCATGTACATATGGCACACACCCAAACTGTGCACACACGTATACATGAGAAATGAATAAACAAGATATAATACATTGAAACAAATAAAAACATCTTGCTCTCTCAACCATGCCCAATTCCACTTGACCCAAGATTCCCATATTGAAAGTCTAACAGCTTCCTGTATGCTTGCCCTGTGTTTCTTCCTGTAAACAGGAAGTCCTCGTGGGTTCTGGAGACTCTGGAGCAGGGTTCAAGAAATGAGAAGTCATTCATATGTCGCTAAGAGTTAAGATCATGTGTGAGGCCCACACTGAGCCTGTATGAGCCCTACACATGCTGGGGGGGGGGGTTGGCTAGTCATGTGTGGCTAACCAGAGGGATTTGGGCCCCGTGAGTGTCAAATACAACACATAACTTCCCTGAATCCAGAAAGAGAAAGACGTCTATGCCAGAACACAGGATAACGAAGACTCCAGTTGTACCCAAACACCCAATACCTCAGCACTCCCACAAGGGGCACGAAGCACAGGACAGGCTGGGCTGGCATTCTTCAGAAATGCTGTCCAGTGAGATAGCAGGAGGTAGAGGGGTGCTACAACGTGCAGTGCCCCTAGAGCTGCAAATCTCAGGGAAGGGTCCCTGAAGAAGGCAGACCCTCCTCCCGTGTCTGCCAGTGGCCTGGCTTTGAACAGGAGGGACAGAGTGAGACGCCTTAACACAGTGTTGGGGTGTGGGAGACCTGTTAGAGAGAGCAAGCACCCTGAGAGGGGTTCACAGGGCCATTGCCAGTCTCTCTCTCTCTCTCTCTCTCTCTCTCTCTCTCTCTCTCTCTCTCTGGCTCAGTTTCCCCTGCATACTGTGGAGACTATAAGCCGAAAGTGTGATATAAATCCTGATAAAGAACAGCAATGAGAGAGCCCATCCAGGACTTCTACCTGTAACTGCTCTGTCCCACACCCGACGTCTCCCAGGAGGCAGTGCGGTGACGCTCAGGTCAATCCCTTCGTGTCAGCTGTATCTTGAGTGCTCGCCACAACTGCAGTGATAGTTTAAAGAGAACCACCTCCTCCCTCCTGCCTCTCCCAGACTCCTCATGTATAGGGAGGTGACAGGCATCATTTCATGGGATCCTTACAACGATCCCATGTCCCAGTGTTACCTCCACCTCACAGCTGAGACTAAGAAGTTCTGCTGGAGGGAAGGGAGGTAGACAGGGAGGAGCAGAGCGAAGGGAAGCTGGCATCAGGATGTGATGAATGAGAGAATAAAGAAGGGGAGGAGAAGGGTGACAAGGAGAAGGGGAGGAAGAGGAGGAGGAAGAGGAGGAAGAAGAGGAGAAGGAGGAAGAGGAGGAAGAGGAGGAAGAGAAAAAGGAAGAGAAAGAAGAGGGGAAAGGAGGAAGAAGAGAAGGAGATGGAGGAGGAGGAAGAAGAGGAATAGGAGGAAGAAGAGGAGGAGGAAAAGAAGGAGAAGGAAGAGGAAGAAGAGCAGGAAGAAAAGGAGGAAGAGGAGAAGGAAGTAGAGGAGGAGAAGGAGGAGAGAAGGAAGTGTTGAGGTTCTGCTGGCTCCTTCCCCACCTTTTGACCTCCAGAGTCTTTTCCCAGTGCCTCTGTCCACAGCACTTCAAACATCCAGGCCCCTCCTGGTTCCAGCATCCTCCCTGGCTCCCTTTCACCTATAGAACAAATCCTGATCGCAGTTACCTGACTAGGCAGGGAGACATCAGGAAACCATCAAACCCAGAAGGCAAGCAGCCTGAATGAGAGTCTCAGGGCCCAGAGACCCCCTCTAAGAGCAGAAACCTAGCCAGCTTTGTGGTCTGCATCTTGAGTGTCCCTTAGAGGGACATGGTCTAGAAATATTAGGACCCTATCCTCTCCCCCATCCCCCTCTGCTTCCTGTGTTCACACCACAATGTCCTGCCAGCTACAGGCCCAGAGCCACAATTCCAAGTGACCATGTGCTGAGGCCCTACAGTGAAGCCAAAATGGCCCTTTCCTCTTTGTGATGTGGCAGTCTTGGGACTTTGTTACTGTCACAGAAAGCAGAATAGCAGAGTGCCTGGCCATCTCCTCCAGAGGTGCTTACCAGGCTCTGACGCGGAGAGTCAATCATCCAGTCAGCAGCCACAGAGGAGGGGAACCTAGACTGCTTTGCTGTCTCTCAGCCTTGGGAACTCAGAGCGCACATCCCCCTGTAAAGCCCGACCAACTCCGCTTTTGAAGAAGCTCCATATTGTGGGAGACCAGGGGCTAAACTCCAAACCCAGAAAGAAAACCATGAAGTCCACTCGAGCAAACATCCCAACGGCAGGGTCAAGGTACGGAGAGATAACTCGAGACATCCTGCAGAGAATAGATAATCTAGCCATCCTGTTTGTCAGGCTGTTTTGCCCCCATGTTTGGTTCCTGAAGATTACTCCAGAAATGTAGTTTTTAAAAGACTAACTTACTGACCTGTATAGAAATTCCCCAAGCTTGCTGTAACTACAATGAATACCCTGCACCCCTAGACCTGCTGTGATGGGGTTCACCAGAGACCTTGCTTGAGAACTAATAAAGACTCTTATGTGTTTACATCACAAATGGCTCCTTGGTCGTCTTTGGGGCCCCTGCAACTTGGGCATAACACCTCCTCTTGCTGTTGTGGGCCCAGCTCATGCGCCTTGAGAAGCACAAGGCAGGGAGCTTGGCTCAGATCCTCAGATTAAGCCACGCTAGCCCAGCCAAACTTTTCTAGAGCCAGTGGCCTGAAGTTATCTCGAGTCCCAGAGTCACTCCTGAGTCCTCTTTGCCCCTTTCACAGTGTCTGCCTGCCCAGAATCCAGGGCAGAGACAGCTGTCAGGCCTGTCCTGCGAGGTCTGCACTGGAGTCTTGGGCAGTGTGGATTTGAGGAGTCTCCAGGGAGAAACTCAAGTCGAGCCGGGGTAAGGAAGGAGGTGGAGGCTGTCTCAGTGCCTGCTTAGGTACCCCAACATGAGGTCTTGGGAGAAAGCAATCGGGTCTCTCGTGGGCCTGGAGGAAGCAGGTGAGTTATGGACGGCTCCTCAGTGTCTTCGGGCCCTAGGCCTGGGGCTAAGCCTCTGAATTGAGACAGAGCCAAGTGCTTCAAGAGATGAGTATCAGGAGACCCTGCGAGGATGTCAGGGCCTTCTCAGAGAGGAGCTGACCTTGGTAGAGCAACCCTCCCCCAACGACAGTATCAAGAGCAGCCATCTCTCCAGGGACAAGTGGCGTGGCTGCACTGGAATTGGCAGACGCTACACGGCAGGAAACAGAGAGTCACAGAACAACCAGGTGCACACTCAGCTACTGTGCCCACACACACACTTAGCTACTTTCCCCCCACACGCTCAGCTACTGTCCCCACACACACTCAGTTACTGTCCACCACCACAAACAGAGCCCCACCCCCACCCCAGCCATGCTCTCTAACAGGACAAATGTTCACCCATCCCGTAAGTGTCTTGCCCAAGGCCACAGAGCCAGTGACTGGTAGCAGGGACTTGAATCCTGAGCTGGTTGGGCTACCTTCACTGCTCTCCGATATTGTAGCACCTTGTTCTTATGCTCAGACTTGCTTGGTCACTTTGTTTCCCCTCCTAAGCACAGAGAAATTGACAGCCCAGAGCCCTGCCTGCTCCTCCTATGCAAAGGCACTAAATGTTGTAAAGAAGGTTGGACTGTATGGAGTAAGTCACTTTGGGGTCAGTATGTCCAGAAGGTGCTAAGTGCAGACCCAATGAGAAATGGGGCACATCTCCATTTTACCACTGATGAAAGTAACGTTTTGTTTGGTGAATTGAGGCAGCCAAGAATCCCTTGCACCCAGGGAGTAGAGCCTAGTCTGAAACACAGGCGTTGAAAACTCTGTGTGAAAACGCCGTGCCTTCAGTGGGTCGGCAGTTCCTGCTATAAATACAATGCTGACTCCTGGGTAACCTTAAGCCTCCTGTAGGCTTGCCCACTCAGGCCTAAGGCCATAAATCCCAGAGGCTGCGCCGCCTGCTGTGCTCCCCTCTTGACGGAATTTCCTCCCATGCCCTAACAAGGTACCACATTTTTTTTTACAGGCTCCAGATGATTGGAGGCAGTGTTGAGCTACCTAGCAATCTCTGAAAAGAAGGGGTGCGGCTGAAGGCAAGATGACACTCCTGGAATAAAGGACCTAACCTGGGTATGGAGCACAGAGAACAGGGGTGCTGGGTCCAGCCTCTGCTAGACCCTACAGCAGTCGATGACCTTGGGCATATCATCTGCCCACTGGACTTCATCTCCCTTCCCTGAACAGTGGAGTCATGTCATTTGCCTCTAGGCAGTAAATGGCATGTCCAAAACACCCAGGACAAGGAAGATGTCTGGGTATCTTCATTCCATTTTCTGCCCTGTAGCTTATTTATTGCCTGAACTATAAACCCCCTCACACTGCTAACAAAGACTGGCATCGTTTTTAATGGTGCTACAAGTTTTGGGTTCTTTTACTGCGTTATGAAGAACAGAGTCCCTTCGCTGGCCCCTTTGAATGGATAGGCAATGCCCAAGGGCTCACAAGCCTCAAGAATGTTGAGACTGTTTTTACAGGCCCTGAGACCAGTTAGGGACAACTGGGAGATTCCACTGAGCTTCCTGGGTCTGTTGCTGGAGGCAGGAGTCCCAGAGAAGCCTGAATGTCTGGAGATGAATTCCAGGAGACTTCTGAGCAGAGAGTCTCCTCCGCTGCAGGCTGCAGCCTTAGTCTAGGTTGTTGTTGTTGTTGTTGTTGTTGTTGTTGTTGTTTGGGAAAAGGTCTCTCTTTTTTTCCTTCCATTTTGTTTTCTGTTGTTTTGGGGTTGTGAGACACAATCTCTCTGTGTAGCTGAGGCTGGCCTAAAACTTGAAATCCTCCTATCTCAGCCTCCTCAGCAGGACCTGTTTATATTCTCAGATGAGGCTCTGTGTCAGACCCATATAAGGAAGATAAAGACCACAGCACTGCATTTTACAGCCATAACAATGATTCCAAGAGCTCGCACAGAGTCTCTTGTCAGAGCTAAGCCAGGATGAAGCAAACCAGTACTGACCCCATCCCCAGACAAAGAAGAGACAGAGAGGATAAGTCCCCTCCTGGCTCCAGGCTTCGCATACCATGTATACTCAGTACCGTAACACGGTCCTGGCAGCCTTCCTGAAATACTCTACCTACGGGTGGCTTTACAGACTGCTAAAACTAGGGCTCTGTCTCTGGTGCAGGGAGAGAGCTATTCCGGGTTTGTGTCAGGTGTGGGGCCAGGCCAGCCAGCGACGGCCGCTGGCAGCTCCCCAGGCACTGGTGGCCTCCACAACCATAGGAGTAAAGCTTGGCAGCCAGCTCTGCTGGCGCCCGGTGGAAGCAGGCGAGGGCAGCCTGCTTTTGTCCATGTCTCCCTCCTGAGACACAGGCACATACAGAGCCAGGCCCTGACTGTCCATCAGATACCACAGGGCCTCCCGGGACAGCCTGGCATGCCTGTGAATGCCGAAGAATCACCAAGGTGAAGTTTAGGATAGACTCTATGGGCCAGAGCTGAGCCATGTCTTAACCAAGGCCACTAAGGGAAGATGCCCAGGCCATGTGTGCTACTGAGCATCTGCCCACAGTACCTACTTATCCTGTCTCAGAGGAACCGTTGCACTCACGATACACTGACACCAGCAGACACTTCTGTACATTATCGCAATTTTCGCAAACTGCACAGTAGGTGAGTAACCATATCTGTTCTCATTGTCACCTACAGACACTGAAGCTCAGAGACATTAAACCACTTGCTCAAGACCGTAGCCTGGACCGCTTCCTCCAGAGCCCCATGGTAAGCACTCAGCATGTAGTTCTCAGCTTCCACTATTTGAGGTAGCCAATCCCCACTACACGTCAGGGCATATAGGCAGGACCTCTCACCTGTATCCCCAACCACCTCCATGCAGCCCAGGAGGAATGCTCAGGAGCTGATCTCACACTGGTGGAGTGACCAGAACATCCCAGTGGGCTCAGGATCCCCGGAAACCTCCCAGGACCTACGAGATCCGTCCCAACTTAATGCTTACACCCTTCTGTTGCATATGGTGTCAAAGGTCATGTACCCTGCACCCACTCTAAAGCCCAGCTCACAGCTTGATCCCTGAATCCTGTGGTCAGCCCTGCCCCTTCTCCAGGCTGACAGCCCAAGAATTTGTTAGAGGTACGGCTTCCTGCTAAAGCCTACTAGGAAATCAGGGGGTGCGGCCAGGGCTGAGCTTTGAAACTCAAACTGCCTCCGCTAGGCTACAGCTCCCAGGAGTCAAGCTAAGAGGAAGGGGTCCCCACTTTACTGCTGCCTGCAGCCCGTGGGGGGCCGGGTGCCCTTGGTGACCGGAGGCCTTGCCTTTGCAACCGGAGCCATGGCCGGTAAATATAGCACTGCCACTCACCAGCTGAGGGGCCCTCGCCGTCCGACATGGTGGGGGAGATGGGCAGCCAGCTGGCCACCAGCCTGCGGGGACACTCAGAGCCCTCAACAGCCGTCACCCACCCAGCCTGGCTTGGGACTGCTCCGTGTCCAGCCCCTAGGCAGTGTCCTGCCTCGCCAGCCTGGCCACCCCCCCATGTTGGGCTGGGCAGATAAGAGCGTGCTCCCGGTGCCAGGAACCTGTGCGATTGGTGGATAAATCTAGGCACTGCCCTCCTCTGCCTGGGGCCTCTCCTCAGCAGCCCCAGAATGTTGCCTGAGAAGCTACTGCACCCCTGGGTGCTGGACCAGTCCCTGGAAAGCCAGCTCTGGAGACTATGGAATGCCTTTCCCTCTCTCCTGGTGTCTAGTCCCACCTACTGAGTCAGGACCATTTATGGGCATTTAGTGAAGGAGGATACCAAGGGACGCTGCCAGTGAGTGTGTGCTGGTTCCAAGAGGCACACCGAGCACAGCCACCCACACTTCAATTCACTCAGCTTTCCAGACAGCTACATCAGGCCCATGTCACAGACAGGGTTAAGTGACCCTGAAGGGAAACTAGCCCTCTAGGGGTGTAACCGGGATCTGGAGCCAGGCTGTCTGTCTCCAAGGCATCGGAAGCCTTGCCTTTGTTTAGCCAAGAGCACCCACATTTCTGGACACACAGAGGGTACTTTCTGCTCCGCACATGTTGGGGAGCTGTGTGAAGAGAGGAAGGAGCTCC
>LR753789.1:0-32973 GCA_902729485.2 Mus minutoides
TTTTTTTTTTTTTTGTACTTTTAGAAAGTGACTACCAGAGACTCAAAATATGCCTTGTGGCTTGCTTGTGTGGCTTCCATAGTGTGGAATATGAGCAGTGTGGGCCACTTTCTCACCCACAGTCCCCTATGGTCAGCAGTGGGCAGTGACCATGCAGAGGCTGGAGCCAGGAACCTGAAGCTGAACCACCGCATTAAAGGCAGCTGGGCTCTGTGGTTCTGCTCTCAACAGCCAGAACCCAACCACAGGCCCTCCCTACGGCATAGTGGGAAAGAGCCTGAGGTCGGAGTGGCCTTTGCTACAGTCCTGGCTCCTCAGGACTCTTCTCACAACTTGTATCCATGTTTGTTCTATTGTCCATGAAACAGGGGTAGGGGAACCTACAACAGAAATATTCTCCCATTTAATCAGCTTTTTTGAACCTACTATGTGCCCTAAGTACACATTCTGGCTCACTTCTTTCTCACCTCCAGAGACACAATAAATAGTTAGTTGGGGGTAGTGCATTGTCCTGAGCACTTTAGGAGCCCACTAGTTCCCTGGAATGGATTTCTCCTTGGTATTGCTGTGTGACTTCACAGAAGTAATTTCTTCCTCTGATTTTCAACTTCCCCTTCTTTGAAATGGGGATGATGACATTACCTGTCCCACTGGGCTACTCTGAGGGTCAGAGGAAGCATAGTGGGTCCCTTCTGGATCCCTGGACTCCAAAGGCAGTGTTCCTGTGCTAGTTCTACTGTGATTTTCAGATCTCAGTGATCCCAGTGGTGTTCCCAGGAGACAGAAAGGAGAGGTCTGGAAGACTTCTGCAAGTGATGGGGCTCATGCCAAGACAGGCCATGCCTGAGCTGTGTAAGTCAGCCAAAGATATGGTGGAAACAGCTGCAATTGCAGCCCACCAGCCCAGCCTGCATTCTCTGTCCACATCCCTGGATACTGGATACTCACCTCTGCCTGCAGATGCCCGCCAGTCTCTGACCAGAGGTTTCTTCAGTGGAAGTTGCCAGGCCTAAACTCAGTTAAGAGCACCAGAAGAGTGGCTTTGGACTAGAGGTGAACAGGTGCCATCCTCAGCTCAAATCTGAAGACCTTTCAAAGCATGTTCCCCACTGACCAACGCCCAGATTTCTCAGTAATGGGTTGTGATAAAGCACCCTTAGTTCACTGTCTTGGTCTCTGTTCCCCCACTCCCCACCCCCACCATGCCCCTGCTAGTATTGAGCATGTAGACAAAGAAGATGAAGTTTAACTTTGTTTAGGGGAAACTCAACTCAATAGTTCCTTTTCACGATAATCCTGATTGGATGAGGTGGCACCTCTGCCTGCAGAAACTCCCTTCTCCCCTCTCTTTCTCCCCCATTCCATCCCCACACAGCCCTACAGGCACCAGGTCAAGAATAGCCAGCTGCGCTTCAGGGAACCAAAGTCTCCTACTTCCTGAAAGTGTGCCAGAGTGGCTCTTGGTCCTTGTGATGCTGGTTAGTGTTGCTACCTTGACAGGAACTAGAATCAGCTGTGTGTTGGGTGTCCTGGATGTGGCTGTGGGGGGGCGATGATCTTGATTGAGTTAATGGAAGGGGGAAACCCCACCTGAGAATGGTAGGCCCGTTCTCTGGGCAGAGAACCCTGTCTGAGCAACTGTAGAAACAACCAAGTAGCAACAAGCACACTCATCTCCCCCTGCTTCCTGGCTGCAGATGCAGTATGAACAGATTCTTCAAACTCCCGGCCCCTTGACCTCCCCACTGTGACCGACTGGACCCTTGAACCTGAAGCCGGAATAAAGCCTTTTTCCCTTAAGTTGCTTTTGCCAGAGCATTCTATCACAACAGGAAAACAGACTAAACAAGTCCTCTTCCAGGTGTCGCTGTCTCTGGGACAAATGCCTGGGACTTCCGTGGCCATATTACTGTGTCCTGGGAAAGAAGCCATCATGGCGCATGGTAAGTGGATGGACGGAGAAATGGTTGCCTCTGACCCATCCCTCCCAGCCATCCAGCCCCTCTGGACTTTTTCCTCTGTAAAATCTGTTTGAACTCACTTAGAGCCACCCTGGAACTGAGCTGGGGCTGCCTCCACATTGCCCCTCTCTAGTTATGAAGCTGATCCTCTCCTTAATCCCCACACCATTCAGAAGGCACAGAATTATTGAAACTCTGGGTAGAACACAATGAAGCCCTCTCTGTGGGAGGGAGAGGTCCTGTGGTGCATGCACATATACTGGTTGCCCTGGACTAGAGGCAGGTGTTGCAAATGGTGAAATGGATGGTCAAGTTCATGGATTCTGCAGCAGTACCCTATAAAAAGTGAAAAAAAAAACCTTCCACAAAATCAAAATCCATTGTTATTTCCCAGTCTAATAGCTGACATACAAAGACCCTTGACCCTAACTTTTGTCCCCATTTCTTAGCTGAGGATACCAAGGCTCATAGACAGCCAGTCACTAGCCTAATGTCATACTGTCTGGTAGATGGAGATTTTCAATCATGGGTCAGACCCCTTTGTTTTCCTGACATTCTATACTGAGCCCCCACCCCGCCTTCACCCCCCCCCCCCCCCCCCCCCCCCCCCCCCCCCCCCCCCCCCCCCCCCCCCCCCCCCCCCCCCCCCACCCCGCCTCCGCCCCAGGGTCTGCTTAGCTAAGAGAGTGCTCAGAGTGCCCTGCAGAGGGAAGGATCCCACTCCCCAGCCACGGAGCCAACAATTCATTCCTGCCTGCCTCTTTTCCTTAAGAACTTAAATTCCCAGAAGCTGTTCTTTGGTGTGCCTGCTTCTTTACATGTCCTCCCCATATTTGTTTTTTGAGACAGAGTCTTGAAACTTTGGCTGGCCTGGAACTCGCAGAGACTCACCCATCTCTGCCTCCCCAGTGCTGGCGTTAAAGGTGAGAGCCTCCGCACCCTACTTGCTTTCCCCTGCTTTAAAAGGCTATTATTTTAAAGATGACGTTTCTCTTTGGGCTGTTTGGTTGTGCCGTGTCATTTCCAATGGTCCACTTGGCTCCTTCGACTAGTAAGAACACATGGACCTTCAGGAAATGGGGGGAGAAGCCGAGACAGGTCCCATCCCATCCATGAAAATCCTGACCTCTCTGATGTTTTCTGGGGGAAGGAATACAGAAGAAGAACCCAACAGTCCAAAGGTCACATAAAAATACAAAGGTTTTTTTTTTTGGGGGGGGAGGGGCTTGGCACACATAATTAGTTTTTTGTTTGTTTACAACAAACAAAAATTGGAATTAATCAACCTTCAAATGCCTGCAGACTACACCCAAATCCCATACTTTCTCTTTAAAAAAAAACTCAAAAACTGTACCAATCTAAAGATTCAACATCACAACTGGCAGCTGATCCCAGCACGGGCCCCTCAATCCCTCGAAATCCCTCTCCTTCCCTATCACAGCGTGCATCCAGACTGCCCGTTTCATTTCCCCCATCTGGACACCTGGAGGCATCCGACTTTGCAAGCTTTATGTGTAAAAACCTTGCTGTAAATTGTTGATTTTGTTTCTGATTCACAGAGAGACAACATCCAAATCGGCCTTCTCCAGGAGGAGTTCATCTCCAGCAGAGCCAGGGATGATGAAAACCTCTGCCAGGAAGAGCCTTTTCCTTAATAGAATCTGTTGTAACCAGATCAGCAGCGTCCCTTCATCCCAGGCCTCAGACTTGTTGAAGCTTCTTTGCTACCAGCCCTCCAGACACAGACAACAGAACTCTTACATCATGCTGGGGAGAAGAGACCTCCATGCGAGCCTGTGCTAACTGACACTGGGATGCCCAGTCCTTAGCTAATCACTCATTCTGGAATCCTAGTAAAGCCATTTCCAAAGGTAATTAAAAAACAAATAAGTAACGTCTTCAGTTTGTGTTTACTCACTCAGATTAGCTATGATGGTCTTCAGTTTGTGTTTACTCACTCAGATTAGCTATGATGGTCTTCAGTTTGCAACACCAAAAAGCACAGCCCCATGACCCTGTGAGCTCCGTTCATGGAATCGGGCCCAGGATTTGCTGGCCAACACTCCTGTGTCGCTTTGGACTGCCTCCCTTTATTCCCGAGCCTTAGTTTCTCTATTTTCTCTAAAAGCCAGCATAACAGCTATCATATCATACAGCTGCCGTGGGGATCCAACGAGGCACAAGTCAAGTTCATGGAATAAAAGATGGAACATCCCACGTCATTATTTGTGTTAGGATTGGTTGCCTTTTTTTTTTTTAACTTGAGCTTGTCTTGTCCAACACATAAGAAATAGAAATCTGGGCCATGACATTTTTATTACTCTCCCATTCTTGCAGCAGACCCCTGCTTTGGTTTGTGAACCTCTGAAATAATGCTAATGGCCTTGGTAGCAATTGCAGGCTAACATTAAAGGGATGCCTCACAGGAGAAAAGGAAGCCTCCTGCCCCTTTCCTCTCTTCTCCGTCAGTATGGTTGGCATCTGGACATACGCTGGCTATCAGCATGCACTAACTTGGCAATCTAGACTAAGAAAATATTCTTACCATCTATTGATTTACACCCCTGCTTGTAGTCTCCCTAATTGTGCTGGCCTGTGGGAGGCCAGAGCTGCTATATTAGAAGGGCTGTTGGCACTCTGTCCTCCAAGCTGCGAGAGGTTTAGTATTCCCGGCCCCTGGTGTTCATGGAAGTCAGGTCTCTTCAGTCATTGCAATGGCCTTCTTTGCTCTCCCACGTGTCTGCATGCCCCAGGAGGGGTTGAGACTGCCATTGTTCCAATGAAACTGGCTGACGGGACTTTTCAAGCTTTCCTGTCTTGCAAACTCGAGTCAGAGTCTCTCTCTCCAGCCTTTTGGAGCTCAGTTTCCTGGTCTGTAAAATGGGAGAATCATCCCCAGCCACTGGACTGACTGCTGGAAGGACCTAGAAGGAGCGGGCATGGGATATGAGTGTTACACAGTAAGTGTTCAAGTGTAGGGACTTAACACAGGGTGCAGGCTCCAGCTTCCCCCTTTCTACTGGTCATGTCTCGATGTGACAGGGCCAAGGAGACATTTCAAAGCTTTCCAGACTTCATTCTGGTCTAATTGGAGTCTTTGTGGAATGAAGTCCAGTATTGAATTTGGCCTGTGTTTGACAGATCACTCTACGCACAGCTAACAGAACTTGCTCTGCCTATGCTTACTACAGGGGGGATTCTTGGCCAGGGCTCAGGGGGGATTGCTGGAGAAAATGTCCCATTCAATTAAAGCTGATTGGTCTTGACAGTTGTCTGGGTGAAGTTTATAAGGTACATCTAATCTGCATGCATCTGGTCATAAAAATGCAAAACAAGCTTTTCCCACCCAAGTTCTGACTCCAGATGTGGCTGACTCCAGATGTGGCTGCCTCGCAGTGATTGGCATCGTGTTTTTTTGCAGCTGTCCTACATTTTAAATCTTTTTCTATTTAAAATATATTCCTCATAATTATGGAATGCAATAAACAAACTTGGGCCTGATGACAAGCTTTAAATATAAGATTGTTTCAGCTTAAAATAAATGCCATGATTTTTCAGCCCAGGATGGAGCCTGCACTGGCAAGGATCCTCCAAAGGAGCCCTGACCTTGTCACTGCTGACCAGAACCAATTTCTCTCTGGTATTGCCTGATATTTGGATGGGGTATAAAGGAAGAAAAATTAAAAGAGCTATTTATATCAGATTTTGAAAAATATGCACAGTTCTTCGGAAAGCCATACTTGTAAGACAGAAGAAGAAGAAGAAGAAAAAAACCCCAAAACACTGCATTTCAACTGATCATGTCTGGAGAACCCAGCAGCATGGGTATTTCTCTGCCTGCACAGAGATTCTGCATGACACTGGGACTGATGGGGTCACCAGATTGCATATTGTAGCTTCCAAATTCCGTGCTGTTACTGGGAGCTGAGCGCTGCTGTGTGCCTAAGTTTCCTTAGTTAGAGAACGGAAATCCATAAGGGTGCTTGCCTCACAGTGTAACTGAAGGCAATGGGGTTGTTGTAAGAGGGGTTCTTAGAACTACGTGCGGCTTATGAGTCGTCAGAGCTGCTTGCTGCTGGGCTATCCACTGCCAACTGGTCTCTTCCCGTGCGTCCTTTCAAGGGGAAACGCACATTTCCGGAGGAGAGATTATTTGCACAAGTCTTATGGTGAGGCTGGGAGTCAAACCCTAATCATTTTGATTTCACTGGTGAACACGAAAGCTCATGGTCAGTTTGGGTCACGTTGGTGCTTTCTGTCTGAGGTTAAACTCTCTCCTCTATATTCCTGCTGTCCACGCTGCTGCTGTTGACTGCTCCGATGTGCCATATCTACACTGATGGATGACATCTCTACCAGTGCCTTTTATGCATCCCTGGAGCATCCTGATAAAGCATGTTTGGGAGAGTATCCTTGGGCCTTTTCTGTGCCTACTGGAACTCCTCTTTATTTTTTGATACATTTAAATGAACTTACAGTTGACAGTTAAGAAGCTAAACTCGCCGGCTAATTTTAGATAAGTCAGTGTGTTTCCAAGCTGCTGGTTTTCTGGCCACTCCTGGACCTCAGCCATGACCTAATGATTCTGCCATTAGCAGTGTGGACAGCTCTGGTCTTCAGAAGAAAGAGCACTACCCAGAATTCATGTCAACAGTCCGCTCCTCTTGAATGTCACAAGACCGCCAGTTACTAAAGAAGTGTCCGCTGCTAAATTTGGATCCCGACTTGGTAATTGTTCTCCTATTAGGCTGATGAGCGCATTAGCAGAGCGTGGCCCCTGGGCTTCTGCCCACAGTGTGAGCCAAACAGGAACCGACTCTGTGAACTTGACTTCTGAGCTGTGTAAAAGGCCTGTCTATCACTCTGCTCATGGCACAGGCTCAGTATCAAAATAGCATGTGCTGTCCTTCCCAGGAGATGGACTCCAGGCCTGGCAGGACCCCAGAATCCAGCAGGAGTCAACGTCTTTACTGGAAAAGGGGTGGCCATGCTTTGGTTCTCCCTGGAGTCCTGGCAATGGCCTTTATGATATCCACAGCCTTGCCTGACCTGCTAAACTCATTCCTGTTTGAGGGGAAGTGGTGTGGAAAGACATTAGCAAAATATGACCTCTGGAGGTGTGTGAGCCCGGGCTCACACACTGGCTGGGGTACTGGCTGCCATTAATAATCAGGGTGAACTGGGATGGCTGTCCTTGTAATGTGGAAAGAAAATGAAGTATGGCTTCTGGAGGTGGGTGAGCCAGGGCTCAAACACTGGTGACCTCTGTAGACAGGTTAGCCCAGGATCATATACTGATGACCTCTGGAGATGGGCTGACCCAGGTTCACACACTGATGACCTCTGGAGACAGGTTAGGCAAAGCTTACACACTGATGACCTTTGGAGGTGGGTAAGCCTGGTTCACAAACTGGGATTACTGTTTATAAATATCATTAACTTCGATGGCCAGCCTTGGGTCTTTTTTGGATCATCATGAAGGATGGATAATGCCTCATATGAAAGGACCAAGTTCAGTCTGCATATACAGGAGGAAAGGGCTGAGGTTTTGTCTCTGGAGCCAATGAGGCATTTGAACTGAGTTTCTGAGTTATTGTAGGCAGCAAATGTATACATATGTGAAAAGAATTTGCTACAATGGCTAACATAATAGGATCTGGGGATGTCTGCATGGAGGAGAGCCATAGTAGTCTACAGCTACTCGGTCTGTGAAGCTGTGTACCTCCATAGTCCCAATGTAATGCTGAAGTCCTGAAAGATTCTTGGAAAGCTGGTGGCAACCTACATTAGAAGACCAAAGAAATGTAAGTCTGTTGTCTGTGACATATAACTGTGTCAGTGGCATAGCAGAAACAGTGTAGATTCACTTATCAGCACGACACAAAGGCAGCAATCAACACTGCTTTATCTTTGGCTTCTTTGAATCTGGGCTAGCTGGCTGAGGTTGTTGCCTACCCTGGAGGGAGGGTCTTATGCTGTCAGTTAATACTTTCTGGAAATACTCTTCACAGAGACACCCAGAGTCACATCTCTTAACTGAGTCCAGATCCAGTCAAGCCAACAATCAAGACTAACCATTACACTTGGATTAGGAAGTTTGTTTTCCCTTCTGTAACAAGATGGAAAATGAACAAGCCGTGCTGTTTGTTTCAGTATTGATCAACTGGAAATGTCTGAAAGCCAGTGATGGATTTGTAATGTCTGCCCTGGCTGAGGAGAGGTGGTAAGAATAGCATTCCATGCGTTTCTGTTTCCCTTCTGGAATGTAAGCCCCGAGGCTAAATTTGAACAATAATCCAAAGAATTTTTGCTTCTTATTCTTCATAAGGCTTATTCTAAACCCATGTTAAACACTCTGTGGCCTACAATGACCTAGAGTTTCAAAATTACAATTACTATAACTAGGCAAGGAAACCATCAATAACCTTACCCTACAGATAAGGGACTAACGTCTCAGGTTCAGGACAAATTGCCCAGAATCCTGCAGTAAGATGATAGCAGATAACAGGTGTGCTCAGTAAGGCTGGTACAAAAGACCCCACGTTATTCCTGTCTATGAAAAGTGAGAGTGTTCTGTGGTATAGACACTTGTCCAAGGAGGGTTTTTCTAGCTTTGTTTCCATGGCTCAACCCACCCCACCCCAAAGCATTCCCCAGAGAGCATGAAGAATCATTGGTATTTTAGATTTCAACTCTAGGCCATCCAATGATCTTGGGTATGTCACTTTTCAGGATCTGTGTCTATGCTGTGTGTTCAACCCAAGAAAGAGGCATTCTCTGGGATACAGGACTTGGTCAGCAGGGTTAGCTACCCTTTCTCAAGATAAGACTTGCAAAGAGAACACTCCGAGAGATTTGAGGCCAAGAGGGTTTTCTCTTCATAGGGAGATCAATGAGGAAATGTGTGTGTCAACGTATGTGTGAGTGTGTGTGTAGAAGTGAGTATGTGAGTGTGTGTATTAGTGTATGTGTGAATATGTATGAGTGTGAGAGTGTGTCTGGATACGAGTGCATGTGTAGGAGTATGTGAGTATATGACTGTGTATATGAGTGTGTGTAAGTATGTGTGAGTGTGTGAGAGTGTATATGTGTGTATGTAGGAGTGTGTGAGTGTGTGTGTGTGTGTGTGTGTGTGTGTGTGTGTGTGTGTGTGTGTGTAGGGGAGGATACAGCAATGATGGCAAGAACAAGATGTTTTAGCCTCTTGCAGATGAAAGCTGCCCTTAGAAGCATTTCAGCCTTCTACACACCAGTTCAGCTGTGCCTGGAAAATCACTTAACTCAACATTGGATGCCAAGTCATTCTACAGACAGGGAGAGAGACAGAGACAGCGAGACATGGAGGTCTGCTTCCTGGGGGGCAGTCTTTTTATTTACTCTGTATGTGGTGTTGGAAGGAAGTGGGAGTGAGGGGCTTTAGGGTCTTATTTCATGAGAGATGGAGAGAGAAGGTAAAAGAGAAAATGAAAAGGGGAGGGGGAGAAAAGACCAGAAGAGGGAAGAAAAGGGTGGAGAGGAACGGGAAAGGGAGAAATGGGGAGAGACATGGACCCGAGGAGAGAATAGAGGAAGGGCAGGAAATAGGAGTGAGGAAGAGGAGAAGGAAAAGTGGGGAGGTAGCAAGAGAAAGTGCAGAGAGAAAGGAGCAGGAGCCAGGGGCACACAGACTGGCCACAAGGACCAGGGAGCATGCAGATTCACTGCTCCCACCCCCCCAACCCCCACCCCACCCCCACCCCTGTCTGTCTTGAACCTGCCCTTCTATACGGGAACATGCATCTGCAGTGCTATGTGTGCCTGGCTCCCATGTGGGGCCAACTGGCCCCAAGTCCACAGTCAGAGATTGAGCTTGTAGGAAGGAGAGTCTTCAGTCTAGATGCTGGTAGAGATGTGAGTCAGGCCTTGAAGCAGCAGGTCCCACTCCTCTGTGCCCAGGACCCCAGGGGAAGGTTTCCAACTGATGTGACCAGTCTAACGACCTAGACAGAACAGGGTTTGAATCTTGATCCACTTTTACCATTAGCCCTTGGCATGTGGTTTTGAGCCTCAGTTTTCCCATCTGTGAAATGACCCTAATACAAAAACAGGTCTGGTGGGTAGTGAAGACACTAATGAAGAAACCAGGCAGCTGGGCCTAATTCCGAGGCCATAGCTGCAAACTGATGTCAGGCAACTGGGTTCGCCAGGTTTGTTTCTCTCCTTCAGGCTTTGGAGGTTTTAAAATTAATTATGGATGTTGGCACCCAGGAAGAAATTTCTATTTTCAGTTTCTCATGAGAAGTTCTAGCACTGAAGACCGGGTACTGAGTGGCTTCCCTTGATACATTTCCTTCCATGACCCAGAAGTTATTCAACTTTTTCTTCAAACACCTGTTTCGGCTTGCATTTCTGTTTGATTGACATGGTCTTTCATAGAGAAAGGTAAACAAACTGGCCAAGGTTCTAGTTGTCTTGTCTCTCTCAGTCTGTCGCCTCTGCCACTCCATCTAGCATGGGACCCAGGGACTGACTGAATTGTAAGCTTATTTCCCAATGAGCCCAGTAGCCAAGCAAGAGGCAGTTTCTCTTTAAAGAATATGCTTCAATATAGTGTTTAAACAATGTGGCTTTCATTCCAGGCATTGCTTGGGGCATTGTAAGATTTTCAAGTATTTTGGCAACAAGTAGTTACAATGACAAAATGACAGACTCAGACGAGGGACCTTTCTAAGGCCTGGAAGGCTAGGTCATGTGAGATTTCCCATCAGTATTTCCATGCTTGCTGTGCACACACAACTCCAAGGTCCCTTGTGTAGCCTTTGCCTGGCACTTACACACAGCCTCTGTCGACTTGCGACCTTTTGAGTTGCTTACAGGTTTAATACAATGCTATTCGACACTGTTGAATAGCTGGGGGAGAAAAGGGTTTCTACAGGTTCAGAACAGGCACAGCTTTTCTCTGAGTAGTGAAAATCGAATGTAGGTTGAATTCATGAATGTTGAATCCATCTTTCTCAAGGACCAAGTGTGTACCCGGCAGGATGCTGAAGGGTAAATGGGCGGAAAGGTCCTGAGTTGACAGAGGGAAGTATGGAGCTTAAGTACCCACTGTTCTCTGAATCCAGGGCTGATCCCTCATCTGGACATCCACACCTATGGTCCAGAATGGGGAGGCAATAGCCAAGCAGACAAAATCAAGTTTTCCAAGACAACAGTGTGATGTTTTGGGAAATCCAAGAGAAACAGCTTGGAGGAGTGTAAAGCCCAGAGAATAGTAGAGCTTTGCCTGTGATGGGGGTGGGTGTGGGTAAGTGGGTGGGGGGGTTAGAAGTGAGTGCTCTGGGCAGGAGGTGGGAGCCACAAAGATGTTGCTAGGGATCCCAGAAAGACAAGACAGGTGTGGTGCTGGAACATTGTAAGGGAGAGCTGAAAGGAAAGACAGAGCAGGATGGACTGCTGGGGTTACACAGGGCATGCGCTCTGGCTACCAAGTGGCGGATGCAGGTAGGTAATGGGAGCTATGGGCAGCTTCCTATAATGAGAGAAGCCAGATGATACTTAAGAATTGGAAGGCGACTTCAGAGGTGAAGCAGAGGCAGCTCGAAGCAGGTGAGTCTGAAGGTAGAAGGTCAGAGAGAGAAAATGGAGGCAGTGATGCTATCTAGGAGCAGAGACTGGGTTGCAGAAAACCTTGCTGGAGAGAAAGCTGCACCTGCAGCATCCTGGAAGGAGTCTGATTTACATAAAAAGCTGGGTCTCTGTGAAGTTCCACCCCGACCAATGGGTGGCTAATTAGGTTTGTTCATCCAACAGCAAACATTTATGGATGCTGGCCCCACTGGAACTCGCAGCTAGGGGCTGAGAAGAAGAATGAGAAGAGCAGATTCCTGCTCAGGAAGTAGAGAGCCACCTGGAAACCTTGCTGTATAGAGGATTTTTGTGACCCAGCATCCTATGAAACAGATGGTTGCCCTCCCCCTCAGCCTATACTCCAGATCCCATTTTCCCTGGCTCAGATAATACACATGGCTGCCACTGAACTCAGGCAAGAAGAGCCAGGCCTGATTGACAGTTTCCTGTGTGCCAGGCCTAGTATCAAGGGTTTGTCACCAACTATCTTACCCCAAAATAGAGCTCAAGGCTTGGCAAGCTTCCTGTGGAAGGCTGGGCCGTCAAAAGTTTAGGCTCGAAGGCCAAATGGTCCCTGGAGCGGCTATTTCAATCTACCATTGTAACATGAAAGCAGCCACAGACTAAACATAAATGAATGGACAAGACTGCATTCCAATAAAGCTTTATTTATACAAACAGGCTGTGGGCCAGGGTTGGCTCCACACCATATTTTGTTTGTTAATATAAGATGGAGTTCCCTTGCTGTAGATGAGGAAAGTGAATGTTACAGTCAGGACCCAGAGGGTTTCCTGAAGATAAGACTGTCAGTGAGGAGTTAGCAATAGGGAAGGCTATCTCCTTCTAGGACAGTCACATGGGGGATGGGGTGTGTTGTTGCAAACCCTGGGATGCAGAGATATCAGGCAGAGGCAATGGACAGTTGCTGTGCCCTTGGAATACTGAGTCACTCACTGCCTCATTGATGATACTCTGATCTGGGTCCCCTCTGTCGTCAGCTGTTGTTCTCCTTTGACCTGTCCCATTGGAGACGAGGGTGTCAGTGAGTCAGGCAGAGGAAAGAAGGCTGGTCAGTGGAGGACATCCAGACCCCAGGACAAGACAACAAGGCCTTGGGGAGGCTGAACAGCTAGCTGCTCAGTGGTGTGGTACCTGAGCATCAGTGATGGCGTCTCAAGCCTATCTTGTGCCACATACTTTCTGCTGACATGTGTTATTTTATGTAGCACTGAGCACAAAACCCAGGGTCTCATACATGTGCTCAGTGAGCACTTGGACTCTGAGTCACACCTCAGCTTTCCATGTTCTCTTTGGGTAGAGCATGACATGTGAGAGGTGAGAGACCACAGGAGAGCCTGGTTTGCCGCAGGTGGAAGCTGCCCTCCGAGGGAAAACATCTTCAAATGTGGTTCCTTCATAAGATGTTAGATGTGTCAAATCCCAGCCTGGCTAATTACACCTCTGTGTCTTGGCAGGTGAGCTCTTTTTACCTTACGGAACCCCACTTTCTCTCTCTGTAAAAGAACCAAGTGTCTTTCTTTATACAGAATAGTTTTTCAGGGGTTCTCAATAGAACATATGGCCCACTGGGATGTTAGTTTACCAAGGAAATTCCCAGGACCTATCTCAGACTGCCTGAACCCCAGAGTCCATGACTGATGAGAACACACATGCCTAGTTTGGGTCCTGGGGCAACCTGAACTTCCCATCTGTCTGTGAGAACCCTGTTGTATCTGTTTCTCTCCCCATTGCTGTGATAGACTACTCTGCCAAGTGCATCTAAGGAATAAGGGCTTTACTCTGGCTCACAGTTCAAGGCATGCACAGTCTCTTATGGTGGAGAAGTCAAAGCAATAGAAACTCGAGGCAGCACCTCACATACATGCACAGCCATGAGCAGAGTGTGGTGAGTGCTGTCAATCATGGCTTTTCACTGCCTATGTAGATCAGGATGCCACCAGGAAAGCTGCCACCCAGGTAGGTGGGTCTTCCCACCTCAATCAATACCAGTAAGAGGATTCTTTGTTGGGCTAGAAAGGTGGTAAGCCCATTTGTAGAGGATCTGAGTTTGGTTCCCAGCACCCACACTGGGCAGCTCATAACTTTCTATAACTGACGTTCTAGGGGATATGACACCCCACCTAGTCTACGTGGGGACTGCACACATGCAGCGTTCATATGGGCCAGCAGGCACACACATGTACACATAAAAAAATTTAAAACAAAGAAAGGCAAGCAATTTTACAAAAAAGCCACAAGACTGGTGTGACGACTAGTATTAACTGGCAGAATCAAGAATCTCTTAGAAGATGAGTGTGGCTTTTTTGTGAAATTAAAAAAAAATTAATGCAGTTACAGGCTTGACATCAGCTAACCCATCACTTGAAAGAGCAGATTCTCCTCACTGTTAGTGGCTGGAATGTGGCCTCAAATAGTCTCAGCACCAGGGGGATAACATTGCCTTCATACCCATTTTACAGCTGGGAAAGGAACAGAGAGCAGAGAAAGCCCCAGATACCTGCCCTTGCCTATCCTAGCATGTGTGCTGGCTCAGGGCCTCTCCTCTCCTGTGTAGTGGGGCATGGTGGGAAGCCTGTAGAAGGGAGGATGTAGCAACTGGGAAAGATCAGAGGCCCCTGAGGGAAGCCTGAAGGCTGAAGGTGAGAGGTTCAGTCTCCTTCCATGGTTGCTGCAGAGAGGGGCCACCCAGTCATGCCTGGCAAATTCATCCAAGCTTCTCCACAGGACAGACACAGTCTCCACAAAGCTGTGTAACCCAGCAGGGTGTGCAAACCCAGCCAGGGTGTGCGATTCACACTAGGGGACTGGCGGCCTCCATACTGAGCCTTCCTCTCCTCCTCCTTTTAAATCAAGACATGAGACTGTCTCATGGCAAAGGGGCCCAGATACTCAGACTTGCCTAGAGGGAGAGGGAGAGGGAGAGGGAGAGGGAGAGGGAGAGGGAAGTGCCAGGATTCTCCTTGGCACCTTTATGTGGAGATACAGAGATATGTTGGTTTTTTTTTTTTTTAAAGCTAATAAATCCTAAACTTCTTTGAATTCCAACCTAGAACAGATGCAATACATGTGGTCAGTAGACCTGGAGCTGCAAATAAATACATTTGGAAACCAAATATTTAAAAAGTGATTCTTCTCTGTCTTTTTCTCTCTTTCTGTTTTCCTAATGGTAGCTGCCAAGATCAGCCCAGGGATTGGGATTTCCCGAAAGCCACTGCTACAGGCTTGTATCCGCTCAGCCAGAGGAGAATTATAATGTCTTAGGTGAGGAGTGTGTGGGGCTTTTAGCTCTCATGCTCATCCCCAGTATTGGTCGTGACTGCCTGGAACACTAGGCTAAAAGGAGACCTAGGCTCAGTTGGAAAGAGTGCTGTGATTGATTAGTAATGTCTAACCTGGGATTTGTGGTAGGCAGCGGAGGGATGCATGCCACATTATTGTTTTATTATTATTTTGTATTGTATATGTTATATATTACTAATTATGTAATATTTATTGTATTATTCCTAAGAATTTTAGTATCTCATAAATTCTGTTCGTTGAGACACAACCATGCTTTGTTTACTTTGCATAAAATGTGATGAAAATTTAAGTCACAAAAGAATCAGGGACTTTGAAGAGTCTCACCTGCCGTCTAAAAGCAAAGCCCAAATATCTAATTGCTCCTCTTGCTAATTCAACCCTTTGACTAAAGGTAAGTACTCCTTCTCTTTCGTCAGCTAGGCTATTCCTGGTCCAGAGAGAGAGCACTTAACACAGACATTTATCTCTTGTTGATGTTTCCATAGTATTGGTTGTTGGCTTGTTTCCTGACAAGAAAGTAAGCTTTGCAAGGACAGAGATATGGCATGCTTTTATTTTTCTGCATTGTGCCTTGTGTCTAGCTGATCTTGTTTGTCAGGAGATAGACCCTGGGGGAAACTGGTGAAATTCATCTCATGTTTTCATGTGTATGCTTGCTGTCGTTGTCTTTAGTACTCTGGGCTCAGCCCAGGCTTGGGTTTGCAGATCCAGATTCAATAAAACCAATGTGTGAGCCGAAGCCACATACACTGGTGACTCTATATTGGATAAAAGGCTCAGCAGTACAGTAGGTGTTGAGGAAAATAAGCTGGCAGGGGCTGGCAGGGTGGAGCAATGGGCTCTAATGGAGGAAGAGGAATCTTTTCATTCTGTCCCAGTCTACAGGGGCAGCCTTTGGACACTCCCTGGTGTGGCTGAGAGTCAGGCTCCTCCGACCCTCCCACCCACATTGTGTGAAGACACCATCAGTACCCTGTCTCCAGAGACCCTGAGGGGAGCATCGGCTCTGCGGTGTGTTCCAGGAGAGACTGACCTTGGCCTACAAACAAACACAGCCTGTTTTCACAGTTTTTTGCTCAACTGAGCCAGGAGAAAATGTCATCTTAGACCATTTTCCTTCCTGTTCTTCAGACATTTGCAGGAGACAAGGAAGCCAGGTAGATCGATGGCCTGCTTGGAGGATCTCAGACAGATGCGAATTTGGAATCTCATCTTTTCCAACACGGCTTCCAATGCCAGCACAAAAAAAGAACAAAGCTAACATCAGCCATGACACGATGCTTGCCAACATCGGCTATGATGTCATGCTTGCTAACATCAGCCAAGACACCATGCTTGCTCTGTGCATCTGGGACACACAGTTCCCATCCTTATGGAAGCCTAGCAAGCTTACCCCAGGGCTTCTGTTTTATCTATTTTCTCAGATGAGCCTCAGTCTGAGTTTTCACAGGCAGAAGTGACAGGATGAAAAAGAAAAGCCATGTTCCCAGATTGCCAGACTCTCAGTTCATCCTTCCATCATTTATCTGCTTATTTCTGGTTTCTCTCTTCTCTTCTCTTCTCTTCTCTTCTCTTCTCTTCTCTTCTCTTCTCTTCTCTTCTCTTCTCTTCTCTTCTCTTCTCTTTCCTCCCCTCCCCTCCCCTCCTCTCCTCTTCTCTCTTTTCTTCTCTTTCCTATCTCCTTCCCTCCCCCTTCCCCTTTTTTATCTTTTGTTTGTTTGTCAAGACAGGGTTTCTCTGTCTAGTCCTGGCTGTCCTGGAACTCACTTTGTGGACCAGGCTGGCCTCGAACTCACAGATATCCACCTGCCTCTGCCTCCCGAGTGCTGGATATGGTTCTGATCTCTTAAATAGTATTTTCTGCTTTCAAAAAGTTTTATAAAAACTAGTGGATATGGGAACCAAACAAAGGAGGAGGAATGGAGGGATAAAGGGAAGACAGGAAGAAGGAAGAGGGAGAGAGGGAGGGAGGGAGGGAGGGAGGGAGGGAGGGAGGGAGGGAAAGAGGCAGCAGGCCAACCTTGGCCATTGGAGTGGAGAGGCTGAGGCAGGAGGCATCTGTTGCAGCTCTGGGTGCAAGGGTCTGCTTAGATGAAGTTTACTCTGTATGGGGATCTGGATGGATCCAACTTACCCAGATGATTTGCATAGGCCTGTGAGGGCCCAGTTTGTGCAGGATACAGGGTCTGGTTATGTCTGGTCTATGCAGGGTACAGAGGTCTGAGTGGGTCCAGTTTGTGCAGGGTCAGGGTTCTAGGTGAATCCAGTCTATGCAAGATGCAGGGGCTGGGTAGGTGAGAGGGTCTCAGTCACTGAGCACATGGTTCAGTTTGTCCCTCGGCTGGATCTGGGAACACTGAGCAGCTTTCTCTTCTTGGTTCTCTAGATCATCATTTGTTTCTAAAGTCATGTCATGGGATATGCATGCATCCAGAATCCTGTCTCCAGCTGAACTGCTCTACACCAGTGCGTTAGTGCCAGAGACTGTTCTTTGTCTCCTACTCCCGACCTCAGCCCTGAACTCTCCATTTTCACCACGGCTTGTTGTTGTTGTTGTTGTTGTTGTTGTTGTTGTTCTGAAATTTTAGTCATTCAACCATTTAGGCTGTGGCCCTTAGTGTTCACTGATGTTTTAACTTCGGATAGGCAATCGTTGTCTTTCAGTGGGAACTGTGGTCCCCTCCCTGTGAGCCACTGTGAGGAGTGGATCCCTGTCTTGTTTTTGGTTTCTGTCACTCTCAACTGTTCTGAGCTCTCCGTGAAGCCTTCTAGCCTCTTCGCACTTAGTCACCTTTCTTACATGAGTTTTACCCATCATTACTGTCCACACTTCCTTGTGGCACTACTGATTGTAGGTGCTCTCTTTGCAGGAAGCAGCTTTGACTTATCAAAACATAATGTGAATTACCAAGACTGCCACTTACAGATGAATTTTTTTTTAATGGGGCTGTAGGGAGGGGTTGGGGGGTGCTCTGCCCGTCCTGCAGCCATGTGCGTCATACTAAATAAACTTGCTTCCTTTAAAAAACAAACAGCTAAACAGAAACCTTGAATCCAAATTAAATTAAGTCTAATTTAATGTATATCCTTTGAACGTATATGGCATTGCTATCAAATATTCTGATCCCATATGCATTTGAAATGCACACTTCCCCTCTCTGGCTCGCCTGCTTCCTCCTATCACCTGTGGATAGTTCTGGAAGACTTCCTTTCTAAAGAAGCTCCTTTTAGCACAGTATCTTTAGACCCATTCACCAGGGCAGTGACTTCCTTCCTGGGCTCTTGGGAGTCCTTCTCCAACCTTCTGGTTTGTGGCATTTCTGATTTGCCAGTCTTGGTTTGCTTCTTTGATGAGAAATGCTGTTTTCTTCCTACCCTAGGTTTTTCTCATTTTGTCTCAGGCTAACAGGAGGTTAATTGTTTTTCTTTATGTCTGTGTGGCCTGACACAAGTGCCAGCTTTTAAAATGGCTTTGGGCGATCAGACACCACCTAGTTCTATCCTTTTCTTTCAGGACTTCAGCCACACTCAGGTGACATTTCCCCTCACCGTCTTAGCAAACATTTTATGTTCTTTTCTCTCTTTTCACTCTTTTCATTTTTATCCTTCAATTTATGTATTTTCCCCTTAAACCCACTATTCAAGTCATTGAACTTTTCTTCAGCTGTGTCTACTCTGCTGTTAGAACCACTGCCTGGATTCTTCGTTTAAATTTTAGTATTTTTCATGCCTGTGGCTTTCAGTTCTTGTTTATTTCTAATTTTCTTGTGATGTATTTGAATTTGTCATTTCTTTACATCTTATGTTTAAATGTGCATGTATGCACATTTCTTTGTTTTACGTTTATATATGCATTGTGTAGTTTCTTTATGTTTTATGTTTATATGTCCATGTGTGCACATTTCTTCATGTCTTATGTTTCTATGATCATGTGTGTCTATTTCTTGAGACTGAACTCAGGTTCCATGACAAGCGCCTCTACCCACTGAGCCACCCCCCTTCCCTTGTCATTTATTTCTTGGATAAATTAAATTCTGTTTTTAAAGCCCAAGCCTGATGATTATGTCATCCAGATCCCCTGTGTTTCTATTATACTTTCTTTCTTCTTTGACCTGGTCTTGAGAAAACTAATACTTTTTGATTGGTTCCTTGGAATGCCATGTGAAAACTATTGAGGCCCCAGGTCATATGATTTTCCTTCAGAACGTTCCTTCAGCTTGTGGCAAAGTGTCACAGTAGGGGACAGTAAGGACAGATGACCCTGTGATGTGCTGACTTAAGTTGTTTTAATCTCTGTAAGGACACATCAATTTCCAGATAATCTTTGATTCTTAGGTACATGTTGATATGCGCCATGTCCAACTCAAGCTAGCCCAGGGAAAAAATGGAAGCCTTTGTCATATAAAATGTTGCCATGGGAGGATGAGATGGTGGGGACCGCAGGAGTGAAGCAGCAGGCCTTTCCCTGCCTCCCACTTTCTGACTTCACATAGGAATGGTTGGGGACCCCTAGTCTCAGGAATACACTTCCAAGATGCTCAGACCCAAAGACAAACATCTCAAGGAAGAGACTGGCTCGAGACATGACAGCCATGGAGGGACTGGCTAACACACTGCAAGGCTTTGGAGGTAGATCCCTGAACCCAAATATTCATTTGCTCGGTGATAAATGTCACTTCCACCTTCAGATCAGCACATCAACACTTAGGAGGATGAAGTCCCTTGCTCAAGGTCATATGTCACTAGCAACAAATGGGAGACATGTTCTCTGATAGATAATTTCCTTCCTTTCAGTCTCCTAACTCCTCTATTGGGGCTTGGAGAAAGTAAGAATACAGAACTGTTAAGTACTGTGTTGGACAGCGTTCTGTGATTGTGACTAAATACCTGAGACTATCAATTTATAAAAAAGGAAAGGTTTTGTTGCTCACAGTTTGGGGAGTTTAGTAATAATCAATTGGCTTTTTAGTTTTTTTAGTTTTGCTTAAGACAAGGCAATGAATCATGTCATGGAAAAGGCATGGTAGAGGAAGATGCTCACTTTATGTGGTACATCTAACAACTGGAAGATCTCCTATTAGGTCCTACTTCTTAAAATGTTTACCACCTCACAGCAGTGCTGGAAACTGAACTTTTAATACTTGGGCCTTGCAGACATTCCAGATCCAATCCGTAGCAGGGTTTGCAAAAAATCAAACTGAGAGTCAGTATTCTAGCAGGACCAGAGCCCTGATCCCACCATAAGCAGCCCCAAAAAGACATTCTCAAAGACAGTAGTCTATAATAGTTCCAAGGGCTTTTCAAGGGGATCCAGCAGAGCTAGCACGACATATCACCAGAAACCAGGCCTTCATCCTGCTGGTCATCTCCTGCTGGGAGACTATATTCTCTCTTGAGGCTGAGCTTCAAGTCCCAGTATGAAGTTTCTTAATGTTTGAAAAGATGAATAGGCAGAAGGTGCACCAGGCAGAGAATTCTGGGCTTGCCATGATGGACGATGGACCACACAACAGAGAACATGTATTTTCCTGTACACAAAGAACTCAGACTTTTATCACCCAAAGCAAACAGGAAGGGGACACTGGCTTGAGTGTGGACACTTTCCTTCCTAAACTCTTCCTGTGTTTGGAAGTGGAGCTCAGGAGTCTGTGCCTCAGAACACTCAGGGTGAGCAGAATTCCAGCCTGAGATCTCAGAGAAGCCCTTACTCCATGATCATTGGAAACAGACCTAGGATGGACTGCTTAGTGTTAACACGTGGGAGGTTAAGTGTGAGCTCTCAGGCCCTTTGATGTGTTAAATACCAAGGACTTTAACGTAATAAAACTGTAAACCTCAAATCAGGGCTAATCACACTAATTTGCTGAACTCTGAAACCAAACCAAAACGCTCTTTTCTTCTTAAATTGAACCACAAATCCACGTTGTTTTGATCTGCGAATCAACCTAACAAAAGATTTTTGGTGGCTTACGAGAAATACGTGCAATAAAACAAAAATCTAACTAGATAAAAACCAGGATCGGGGAAAAAAATATCAAAACCAGAGGGAACATTACAACTTCGATCTGCAAGACGTATATAGTAATTTAAGTTGAAGCAGGGAGTTCCTGAGCCCCTCGCAGCCAGAGCAACATGGAAGACCCATTAGTTATATGGAGTGCATTATCCACAAGGAGAAATCACTTAATCATTTCTAGACGCAAGTTAGCCGGTTTGAAACAATAACAACAAAATCCCTTCTGATAGTGTGTGTTGGGGGCAGGGAATTAAAATTCTTGGAATCACACTTCAAAGTGTTTCAGTTCAAGACACAGTTTCATGCACACGAAAGCTTTGCAATCACCAATTTCTTTATCATTTCATTCCTTTTTTTTTTTACCGTCAATAATACTCAAAGACATTGCAAAGGGTCCAGATTTTTCTTCTTTCTTTTTCTTTTTTTCTTTTCTTTGTTCTTTTTTTTTCCTTAAACTTTTCAAGCCATATTGCTTTTGTACGCGACCTCGTTGTTATAACGATTAAAGAAGGAAATTTGCGCGCGTGTCTTCAGGGAGAGGAGAGTGCAAGAGGTCAAGTGTGGTCCTGCACCCCGTGCTGTGGTTCATAATCCCCAGAGAGCCCCCCTCAAATGCTTGGATAAACTGAGGAAATTTCCCGGGGCGGGGCTGGGGGTGTCTGACACTGAGCCTGACATTAATCTTTGTAACAATTCTTCCAGATGTGTGAGAACTCCAGGGGGTGGAGGGTCTGAGCTTCCCGCTGCAGCCTCTCTGGAAAGGGGCAGTGGGGGTGGGGCTGGACTGTGGTGAGGCAGCCAATGCCGTTCCTTGCTAAACATGCCCCCCTCCCAACCGACCCTCCACCCCACACACACTCATCCTGCCTCCGTCCCCCGCCCCAGCCCTCGTCCTTCGCTGTGTTCCTGTGCTCTCAAGGATGAAATGCTTGGGCATCTCTAACCTGCAAAGGCACGTTAAGGACTGTGCGGGGTGGAAACCGGTTACAGATACAGATAGCTGGACCGTATAGGCACTGAGGTGCCAGCAGTGTTCAGAAACATTTGTTTAAAAACAACTGGAAAGCTCTCTGGATGGAGGGAGTCTTGCCGATCACACTCTGCTAAATTTTCTACAACAAATACATACCGTTTTACAATGACCCAAACCAAATGATTATTGTTTTCCCCCACAGTCACTCTAGAACAGCCAAGGGGCCTCGAGTCTTCCCACATAGGGAAACTGTACAACTCTCACCTAACTCCAATTCTTCTTGAATGATCACATTGTAGCAAGGTTTGCTTGGGGCTGTACACTGTGGGTGAAGCACTCTCTAGAGATTCCTGAAGGGCAGGACTGGAATTGGCTCTTGGATTCCTGTTCTCTGTATTGCTTCAGGGACTCAGATCAGTTTGCAAATACTGTTGAACGAAAAGAGAATTTCAGTACCTGAGGAGCAATTTGTCCTTATCTGTCTGACGACTTCAGAAACAAATTAGCTTCTCTCCACATGACTCTGCCACTCCTCTGGGTCTCCCCACCCCCACCCCTCAGGGCAGCCCCTTTCTAAGAATTCAGGACTCGAGAAGAAAGTCTGAGAGCACAGAAGAACTTCTCTGTCAAGATAAGTCGCATGGGTGACCTGTGTCTGCATGTGCAGGAGAGGGTGTGTGCACACTCACAAATGTTATTACAGGCGTGTGTGTGTGTGTGTGTGTGTGTGTGTGTGTGTGTGTGTGTGTGTGTAGTTATGCAGCTGACCTGTACTCACTTCTCCAGGACCAAATGCAAAAGACCCTTCTGCTCAGTGGTCAGCAGCAGCATGCCCAAACGAGAAGATGTAAAGTCCCCACAAAGGACCCTGCTAGTGTAGGCTGTGTGAATGGACCTCAAAGGTTAAAGGCTTTGACCACCACGGTGGTAGTGTTCAGAGTTGGGAGGACTTCTGGAAGATGGGTTCTAGTGGAAGGTCCCCAAGTCATTGCCTATGTACCCTTGAAGGATGTCTGGGACCCTGAACCCTGTTTTTTCTTGTTCTTCTCTGGAAATCAAGTTCCCTGTCACTCAGGAGCTGAGGTCTGGGTGCCCTAGTTCTGGACAAGAATGCTGGGAAATTGAACCAGGTTCTCGGGTAGAGAAATGAAGAATCCACACACAACTCCAGTGACTCCACAGAGCGTGTCAGGGGCTACCACTCCCACCAGGAAAACAAGCAGGGGGTCCGAGTTTGTCTGCTGGGTGGGTCACTTGGGCAGTTCAGGCCCTCAAGTTGGATTTTTTTTTTCAGTGTGGGAGAATCTGCTTCCATGTGCTCAACAGTGGGTCTCCACACCAAAGCAGGAGATAATAGGAAGTGGGGGGCTGGATGGAAAGACTGTGTCCACGCAGTCAAGCAGGGATCCCAAGTCAGCCTCCTTTTCCGGAAGAGGAAGTATCCATCTTATCTGAAATATTGAAGCTTTGAACCTCAAAGGGTTAGATTCTGTGAGGGTTAGATTCTTGCTCCCCCTTTCTCTCAGAAGTCTCTTGTTCTGTGAGGCAACTGTTCTAGAACCATGCTTTTGGCTTCTAAGCCTAGTAGATATAGGGGAAGAGGGTGGTACGTCAGGAAAATGAGTCCATTCAAAAGCCAATGCCCTGTGTGTAAAGGAAGAGAAATACTCCAAACCCGAGCCGAAATGCTCACTCCAGCCCACACCATTGAAGAAAGGGGTCAAGTACTTTTGGCTTAAACACAAAAGAATTTTCTACTAAGAACAGAACTGGCTGACAGTGTTTGCTCTTAAAAAAAAAAAAAGAAAAAGAAAACCAGAATACAACAATAAAAATAGACCATGCATCAGAAATAACTCCAGTACACGTGTCCCTGAATGTATGTCCACAAGTATACTTAAAGTTTAATGAGCGCCATATACCCAGCAGGCACTATGCCAAGCTCTGTGGCTGTGATCATTCTTCAATTCTCCAAACATCCCAGTGAGCTAAAAACCTGCTCTTAGGTTTGTTCTGTGAAAGGGAAGCAAAAGGCTAAGGATGTGGAGAGAATTTACCCAAGGTCAGGCAGCCAAATGCTGTTTTAAAGCAAGGTTACAAACCTACATTATCTGACTTGAAAGTCTGCCCCATTTCATCGCTCACCTTCTCAGAGATTTAGATTGACAGAAAAACTAGACAAATAGCACAGAATTCCCCCACCTCAGCCTGTGGACTTCCTTTTGGTGCATCTGACTTTAATGGGGGTTCTTTTGTTTGTAAACAGAACTGTTAGTTAACCGATCACTATTGGCTCAAGCCTGTGGTCTTTTCAGAGTCCCTTGGGTTTTACTGACTGTTCCCTTTCAAACAGTGTGTGATATCTAGTCACTGTGTGTCCTTAGGCTGTTCGTAGCTATGACAGTTTCGTGAAGCCCCAGCCTGTTGTTTTAAAGAGTGACACTATTGTCTTGATCAGCCTGGGGTTACAGGGTCTGGAGGAATGGTCACAGAGGCAAGGGTAGTTTGCAGAACATGCTGTCAAAAGTAGACACTCTAGCACACTTCCTGAGTATCGATGGTGACCTTCTCCATAGCCAGTAAAGGCCCAGAAAGTAGGTACTCAGACCTTGGGGTGGAGTGCGGTAAGTGTCTGAGAGCCAACACAGCCTGCCAGCCCACTTTGTGTTTATACCTTTCTTTGTACTGCCCATATGAGAGGCTACCAAACATCACTCTGTTTACATGGCTCTAGGCATTTGGACCCCATTCCCAGACTCAATTGTATCCACCCTACCTACAGTGTTTCACTTGTCCTAACTAATCTTCACGGTCTACTTCACACAGCCTAGAGTTACCCGAGAAGGAAGTCTCAGTGGAAAAATTGTCTGGATTAGAATGGTCTGTGGGGATGTCTTGGTGAGATTGTCTTGATAGTTAATTGATGACAGAGGGCACAGCCCACTGTGGGTAGCACCATTCCCTGGACTGTGTAAGCATGAGCCTGTATGTGAGATAGCAGGGGACACTAAGGAATGGCTGCTTCGAGTGCTTGCTCGAGTTCCTGCCCTGGCTTCCCTCAAGGATGGATAGTAACCTGTAAAGTTAAAATAGACCTCTTCCTTCCTGTGGTGTTTGAATAGGAATGGCTCCCATATATTTGAATGCTTGGTCATCAGGGAGTGGTAATGCTTGAAAAGGATTAGGAGGTGTGGCCTTGTTGGAGTAGGTTTGTCCTTGTTGGAGGAAGTGTGCCACTGGGGGTAGGTTTTAGTTTTCAAAAGCCTAAGCCAGGCCCAGTGGATATCTCTTCCTGCTGCCTGCAGATCTGGATGTAGAACTCTCAGCTACCTCTCTTGCACATGTCTGTCTGTGCTGCCATGCTCCCCACCATGACGTAATGGGCTAAACCTCTCAAACTGTATGCCAGCCCAGATAAATGTTGTGTTCCTTTTGTGAGGGTTGCTATGGTTATGGTGTCTCTTCACAGCAATTGAACAGTGACTAAGACACTCCTCAAAGTTGCTTTTGATCAGAATGTTTTACCTCAGCAACAGAGATGAAGGTAGAACATCCACTTCTTGAGTCTCTTTCCATTTTAATTATCACAGACATGTCAGGTTAGGGAGCCGGGGTTCAAGAAGGCAGCAATGTGGTCATCCACTGTGACAAATCAGTTTCTTTACCTGGTCACCTCCTGAAGCTTCTTTCAAGTCTCTGCAACCATTCCTGAGCAGGCTGATGTGGGGCATTAATTTTGACCTCATCTGTGTAAAAATGCCCGGAAGCACAGTTACTGAATGTTTAACTTAGTAGGAAGCTGATAGGCTGTCTTCCAGAGTGTCTGTGTTGTCTGCATTTCCACCACCAGAGCGCTCTAGGTTCTGCGTTCTCACCAACTTGGACAGGACTGGCTGTGTGGACTGTCATCTTTGTGAGGGATTCAGTTCTACAGGTGGTGGGAGGGCCAGTAAGGTGGTTCAGTGGGTGTCTACAGCCTGATGACCTGAATTCCATCTCTGGGACCTACAAGGGGGAGGAAAGAAAAGACTCCTGCAAGTTGTCCTCTGACCTTCACACCTGCACTCCCACACACACACACACACACACACACACACACACACACACACTAAAATTACATAAATACATCTAAAGGTTTTAAACATAAGATGTAGTCATGGTAATAACGCTCTAAGGAGGTAGGTAGCCACACACACATTCCGGCCTTCAGAAAATTCCAGTCAGTTCCTGCTACTCCAGGTATGGTGTCATAGGCCTTGTAGTACGGTGGGTGCAAGAGTCAGGTCTCAGAGCCCTTTGCAAGATTGAGAAGTTTCTCTCCAGGTCTTCTTGTTTTGTCAAGTGACAATAACTCAAGGTTCCAGTTCTGACAGCTAAGGTAGCTCCCTACTGGTAGACTTGCCTGAAGCAAGTCCTACCTGGCTTCCATCTCTTCTGTTTGTGAAATGGACTTGTCCCAAACAATGTCTGCTTTACTGGGTTCTCCAGAGAATTGTATGTCACTAAGGACCCACACCCAGCACAGTCAAGGCTCTTTATTCAGCAGCCTTACAGGATTATTTCTAGTCTTCTGACACCTGCCACTTGCCTTTCAGGGCCCCAGAGACGGGCACTCAGGAAATAAGCTACAAGTGTAGAACGGTTCAGGAATGGGTAAAAGAAAGGAATTCAAATTGTGTTGGTAGTGAGAACCAGAGCCTACAGAGGAAAGGGAGAGGAGGAGGGGCCAGCGGCAGAAGGGGGGGGCACCCAAGGAATCCTCGAGGGGAGTGGGGGTGGTCTGCATCTTGCCCTTCCAAGAGCTTGCGGTGGCTGGGGCTGCGCTGGGGGTGCCGAAAGGTGGCCGTGTGGGTAAGTCCTTCCAGCTGCGGCCAGGTAATCCCCCGACCTGGTGCAGGAGAGATGATACCCCCGGAGGGCCAGGCCTGGTCCAGCGCAGGATGCTTGTCCTGTGAAAGCGCTCAGCCGGCCTCGCGTTTCGCAGCGCTCAGGTCCAGCATGAATCATTCCCTTTTGAACGTGTCTAAATGTGTTTATAAAATAAAGCTGCGGCCCAGGGCTGCTCCGGGCGGAGCGGGAAGGTAATATGTTTTTAATTGGAGAGATTGGGGAAAGGAGGCTGGGAGCCAGGGTGAGCTCACCCCGCATGCATGTGGCTGGGCGGAGAACAACTCACGTCCAGATTCCTGGACTGCAGTGGCCTAGCCGCAGGACAGGCCCGCTCAGCAGCGGCTCATGCAGTGGGCCATCCCCTGGCCTCTGGGTGCAAGCCGACCCAGGTTAGCAGGAGAGTGGGCCTGGGAGCCCACGGAAACCCTAGATCCCAAAAGTCCGGTGGGTCAGTGCACCAGGAGGAGGCGGGTCTGGAATCCACACAACCTGTGGATCTGGGGAATTTGAGGCCCTGGCTTTGGAAGGGGCAGGGTCACCACCAAGCTCCTCCCACCCGCTCCCTTTCCAGAGAACTAGAAATCCTATACTGCGCTGATGTGAAATTTGAAGGCTGGCTTTATTTGATTTTATCCTATTTACTTTTTCCCCTTATTTTTGGCTTTGTGGGCCAAGTAAACCAGATGTGCAGGCCCCATTTGGCCTCTCCTTATCCCCCTTTTAGACCACGGGTGTGGGCCTCACTTGGTCAGTTCCCAGCTATCATGGCTTAGGCGAGTTAATTTGCTTCTCAGAGTTCTGGCTTCCTCAGATAGAAACTCGATCATTGAATCCTATTTCTCCTGACTGGACTCGAATGGCTTTAAGGTTGAGGCTAATGCGGAGAGCCAAGAAAGGGCACGTGATGGGCTCTGGCACCTGTTAAGCCCCACGCATGAGTGGGCCTCAGCAACCAATGGGCTGTCCTTTGCTTAGCCAGTGGTCCCCCAGACTCTGTAAGCCGGACACTGTTTCTATTGTACGCGAGGAAGCAGGCTCAGAGAACTAATGATGATTTTTATAAACAAGCTTCCCAAATTGGGAAATTGAAATTATCCTATGACTTAAAAATATGTATAATTAAAATATAATTGCATCGTGTCTCCCTTCTCTCAACCTCTTGTGCCTCCCCTCTCGAATTCATGATGTCCTCTTCTTTAACTATTGAGTTGCATGTACACATAAGCAAATAAGCGCACATACAACCTGTCGGTTCTATCCAGGGTTGTCTACATGTTTCTAGGCTTGCCCTGGCTTCCCCATATTGAGGAATCTATCAAGGGACTCACCCCTGGGGAAGACTCATAGACCCTCTCTCAGAAGTTGTTAACAGCATGTATCTTTTCACCTAGGGGTGGGGCTCCCCATCCTCCTAATTTAAGTGCCCTGTGTCTTACTTAGTAAGAAGTGTGGAGTGGGGCTGGTGAGATGGCTCAGTGGGTTAGAGCACCCGACTGCTCTTCCGAAGGTGATGAGTTCAAATCCCAGCAACCACATGGTGGCTCACAACCACCCGTAACAAGATCTGACGCCCTCCTCTGGTGCGTCTGAAGTCAGCTACAGCGTACTTATGAAGATTAATGAGAAATGAATCCTTGGACTGGAGAGACCAGCCGGAGCAAGCGAGGCTGTCCGGAGCGAGCAGAGCCAAACGGGGATGGCTGGAGCTAGCAGGGCCGGAGCAAGTGGGGTCGAACCGGACAGCCAGAACGAGGAACGAGCGGGGCCAATCGGAGTGAGCAGGGCCGACTGGAGCGAGCAGGGCCGGCTGGAACAAGCGGGGGCCGTACGGGGGCAGCCGGGAGCGAGTGGGGCTGGCCGGAGCGAGTGGAGCCAGTGGGAGCGAGCCGGGTTGAGTGGAGCGAGCCGGGTTGACTGGAACAAGGGGGAAAAAAAAAGAAGTGTGGTGTGGGGAAGCTCTTTCAAGAGATAATGTTTCAGAGCCTTGTGCAAGAAGATACTTGAAGTTTGGGATGTTGGCTACGGATAACACAGGACTCTATATACAAAGTGAGCAGACCAGCTGTCAGAGGGCATGATGACTTGGGCCCGCTCGGCCCCAGTGTAGGCAACAACTAAGTGTCCACAAAATAAGTACTTTCCTTAGGAGTTGTTCTGTTCCACCTAGTAGCTGGTCTTGAAGGACTCAGTCCTAAAGAAGTAAAAGAACTGTGGGCAAAGGTTTTCAAAACAGAATTAGCAGAAAATCAAACGTTCCCCATAAAGGAAATAGTTTAATACGTTATGTAATATCTATACTAAGAACGTTCTGTAATGTTGAAAGACGGAGCAGTAACATGAGAAAATACTTAGAATATAAAATCGAGGAAAGAAAGGAAAGACTAAAATTAAGTAAAGATATGCACCATACTCACACAAAAGCCCGTGGGGACATCACCATGTTAAGTCTCTTTGTGGATTTTAATTTTTTTTGTCTACTTTCTTCATTCTTTTGTTGCAGTTTTTAGACTTTCTCCAGCATGCACATTCCATTTTTAGAGTCAGAAATGTATATGGTTGCTGTGCATGGTGGGCCCTGTCCCTTTCGGATCGGGAAGCAGATTCCTATTGTCAGGGTTCACATTTATCTAAAAACAAAAGCTGGGCTGTCAAGATGGCTCAGCAGCTAAAGGAGCTTGTGTCCAGGTCCTCAGGCCCACACATTGTGATTGCTGCTTCTCCGAATACACCTGTTTTGCTTTTCTGTGTGATTATTAAGCGTTTTACCTGAGTACTTTGTAATAATTGGCAGAGAAAGAGACAAACCTTAAAATAGTCCCTGCATTCTGCATTTGCTGCGGGGTGGGTGGGGTGGGTGAGGTAGGCGGGGTGGGGGGTATGGGGGTGTGATTGTTCGCAGAAGAGTTGTCCTGGGCTCCAGGTTGTTCCTGCTCACTGTTCTGTCTCTGTTTGGGTCATCATACCTGTCCCCTACCCCATGATGACAGAAGCTGGTGACTTCTATTTTTATATTTAATTTTGCATCCCAAAGGTTGCTCCCCCTGAGAGTCCCATCCCTATCCCTCCTCCCCTTTTCCTCTGAGAGGGTGCCCCCTATCTCCCCACTCTGGCACATCAAGTCTAAGCCTGATTAGGTGCATCCTTTCCCACTGAGGCCAGACAAATAGCCATGAAGACTGAGATGGCCTGCCTGCTACTTCTAATGTTATCTGGGTCAGATTTGACCTAAAACTATAGCACTCGGAGTCCTGATTACAGAGGAAGGGCTTGGTGTCATTGTTTATTTTTTTATTTTTTTTGGTTTTTCGAGACAGGGTTTCTCTGTATAGCTCTGGCTGTCCTGGAACTCACTCTGTAGACCAGGCTGGCCTCAAACTCAGAAATTTGCCTGCCTCCGCCTCCTGAGTGCTGGGATTAAAGGCGTGCACCACCACGCCCGACTGGTGTAGTTCTTTAAAACTGTTTCCCCGAGTGTCGCTGTGTTTGTTGGTTTTTATTTAGCAGAGAAAAGAACATCTGTAGCAAGGCCATTACTGAAGCAGCTTTTCCTGACTCCTTGTACTCGTGTGCCTTTCCATAGAGCAGGTTAAGCTTCTGGCTTGGAAGTTCCAAACTCTCCTAGAATCCTTGTTAAAACTAGAGCTCTTTTTGTCCTGTGGATAGAGCTGCTGAGGTCCTCATTGGGCTCTGGAATAGATTGTGTCTGCATCCCAAGTCTCTCCTGCCCAGGAGCTCACTGGAATCTGCTCTGACAGCTTCAGCAAATCAGCAAATGCCCATGAGCTGGCAGGTCTGAGGTAACTGCAGGATGGATCTGATCTCTGAGAATATTGAAGCTCGAGCCGCTGCTCCCCAATCTCTGTGGAAGAGACACTGCTGAAGGTCAGGTGGACTTGTGACTTGATCAGTCATGCACCACAGTGAGCTGAAAGGCCAGGGATGGGAGCGTTTCCAGACAGCAGATGTCACGGAGGTACTGAGGATCCGTAGCAACCTCTGTCTCCTCTCCCACAGTTCCCTCTGCCCATCTCTCCTCTTCTTTGTGACTCTCCCCCCCCCCCGCACTGTAGCCCATCTTCATGGTAGACCCTACATTCCATTAGCCACTCTAGTACATCAGTGGCTTGAGCAGAGTGCTGACCCTGAGCTACATACCTGCCTGATCCTCAGAAGTGCCTGGAGATGAGGCAGCCTTGGTATATGAACCCTGGACCTGTGGGGCTGACTTTATCTTGGTTAGAGGGCCCTCACTGGTGCCCTCTGCAGAATCTAGCAGTTGCTTGGGACCTGGGGACCCCTGTCCATGCTGTGCTGGAAGTGCACTGGGAGGGCAGAGTGGTCAAGACCGTCATTCTCTTTCAACAGCCCTCTAAAGCAAAGCGGTGGGCACATTCGCTCTTGCCTTTCTGTCTGTCTTCTATCACGTGTCCCCTCACTCAGGAGTCCGAGATCACAAAGACAAAAAGCCTCCTGAAACAAGAGGACAAACAGACAAGAGGATAAACAGACAGGTATTCTTGATGAGGCTATAATCTATCAGCTGCCTGATTCTCCAGCCTGGCCAGAACACACACTCAGCAAGCCTGTGGCCAGTTACCCCAGCCAGCACATAGGAATTCACACACGCCACAGGGACAATGGTTTGGTATCAGTGGGTCACTCTCTTTGAAGTGGACCTTCTCCAGTGTCTTCATTTACTCAGAGTAGTCTTGAATGTGCTTGAGAGAGGAGGGAGTGACATTAGTTTAAAGTCATCCTACTTCATTTTTTGACAACCAGAACATTTAGGTTATTAGCAGCTAGAAAGAAGGCAAGGTCCTGAATAACCAGAGAAAATGAGGCCTCAGGAAGAAATCATTACTATTCTAGTATGTAACTTTGGATGAGTTGCTTAAGCCTCAGTTTCTTCATCTATCAAATGGGGATAATTGTTGTCTCGTGGGGATGTCCAATAGTCAATTTCCCTGGCCCAATCTGTACCAAGCACAGAGAATTCTAGAACACTTAGCTTGCAGATTCTGCACAGCTACAGTAGCAACTCTGAGGTGGGCAGAGAAAGGACCTTAGCCCCTCCACTGTCCAGGTGCTCAGGTCTCTGGCTTGAAAAGGGTAGAGGCCCAGAACAGACCAGATGACTTAGAAGTGCAAACGAGGCCCCTCCTCTCAGGCTGTAGACATGCAGTAAGAACCTTCTGCACAGCCCTGCCAACTTGCTCTGAAATGTATTCCAGATGCCCAAGAGAATGAGATACTTTTTTAAAAAAACCAAACATTGGAGAGAAAAGACTTGAATATTTATCAGACCTCTTGGGAGAATAGGTTGGTTAAACTTAGAAATGTCAGAAAAGATCACAGGGAAAGAGATGGACAGAGTTGGCCGAGAAACTTAGCACATACTGGAGACAGCAAGCGAGCAGCAAGCCAGAAGGGGGCGCTGTTCTATGTCTATGTGCCCATGTACTGATGTTTGTGAAGTTAGCCAGATCCGGTAGGTACAGGGACAAAGAACCAAAGCAGAGAATTCATAGAGGAACAAATATATTTGGGCAGAAAGGGGAGACTGCAGTCTCATTAGCAACTAATTAAACAAGCTAGCACCTTGACACCATTGAATAACACTGTCTTTAAACATACTATTAAGACATGCCCACTGGCACAATAGTTATGGGAGCAACCAATTACTGTTTTGATTCTATATAAGATATGATCCGTAAAATGGAACCCATGCTGGCATGGTTGACAGAGTCAAGAACCCGTGGCTAGGTAGTTTCATAGGCTCTAGAGGAGATCCTGCTATTATTCTGCTAAATGGTCACAGAATTAAAGCAACCCCTGATGATGTATTGCTAGGCCTGTAGCCTAATGCATCTCCCAAGCTCATCAGAGCATCTTCTTGCAGTAGGTCATGATTAACATGGTAACCCTCAACTGGTCAATATTCAGAGAGCCTTTCTAGGACATCTATGTCATATCCCTGACTCTGAGGCTCAGGGGTTGTTGTGGAAAAGGGGAGGGAAGATTGGGAGAGCCAGAGCCAGTTGGAGACTTCAGGGAAGCCATCTTTTCTAGCCACAACAGGGCAGTCGCACACATGAACTCACAGTGGTTGTGACAATGAGCACAAGACTTATATAAGCTCAAGCCAAACAAAACCCAAGCACAGAGGAAGGAAGGCGGTGTGAAGTCCCACCATGGGCTGAGGA
>LR753789.1:33073-43890 GCA_902729485.2 Mus minutoides
AAAAAAGTTGGGGGAAATGGAGGGAGGGAGGGAGAAAAGGAAAGAGGGAGGGAGGGAGGGAGGGAGGGAGGGAGGGAGGGAGGGAGGGAGGGGAGGAGAAGAGATTTCACCCAGTTGGATGGGCACAGAGATAGGGGTGTATCTGGGAGGAAGTGGGGGAGGAGACGTGTCTACAATCAGAATAAGCTGTATGAAACTCTCAACAATTTAAAATGTTGTGGAAAAATAATACTGTCATGTGCCAAAGAAGGTGGGGGGATGGGCACACTTCTGCTCTGTTGGTAGGAACATAGAGTCACCTAAAACATTATAAAGGTGAATGTCAACTCAGGGAAAATGGAGTAAAGCAAAAATGTCGGCACAAATGTAGACTCCAATGGGCAGATAGCCTAAATGAGACGATCATCTCACCTAAAATTGTGTCCCCTTGGGCAAGCAACTTCACCTCTCGAAACCTTAGTTTTCTCATCTGTAAGATGGAAATTTTGATAATCTTTTACAAGGTATTATATGAAAAGCACCTACACAACTGAGTCTTTGAAAGGGGAGGGGGGCTGGTCATTCCTTTCCTGTCCTTCCTAGACACTGTCCTGCCTTCTGCTGCATTGCTATGCCCACAGCGGTGAGTTCTCTCATCATAAGGTGACTGGAAGCCGGAGAGGAGTGGCGGGGATGGTGGGAGTGGGGTGGGGTGGGGTGGGGTGGGGTGCATCCAAAACACTCTTCCCACACAATGTGTGATGAAGAGAATCTGGGTTGTAAAGGATGGGGAACACAATGGAAGGAGCGAAGCTTTACCCCGCTGCTGGGCCAGGGCCCCATTAAATAGAAACATTTGTTAGGTTAAGCTAGTATGCTATGGAGATTAGCTATTGCAGCAGCTAGCAATGCCTGCCCTTACTAACACAGTATTCTAATAACTGCATCTGTGGCCAGCAACTGACTGTTTGGGGCTGTTAAATGTGGTGCCTGACAAAGCCTCCGGTGAGCAACAGCAGGCCGCCTTAATCCAGTCACTACTCAAAAGTGCACATTGCAAGATTTTCAGAGCAGTGGCTGATAAAAATAAAAAAATAAAAATAAAGCCCTGTTGGTTGAATTAAGGTTTTGTTCTCAATTGTTGACTTTGGTTCTTGCGTGTTGAGGTTGGGATTGGCTGGAGTGTTTTGACTAGACTAGGGCTCAAAAAAAAAAAAAAAAAATCCAAAGGATTTGCTAAAAATCAAAGTGGAAAGGGACAATGTGGAGGTGATCAAATGGCCTGTATCAGCTGATAGGAGTCTGGCCTGTGGCCAGGAAATGTCAGCCTTGCTGGCGATGTGCGCCTCAGGTGACTTTACAGAAGCAGGGCTCTGACAGCTGCCCCAGTGCACAGTTAATTCCTCTGACAAGGTGAAACAGCACACAGGGCAGAGCCGTCTACACGGAGGAGGGCAGAAGTAGTTGAAATGCCTGTGGTAGAAGCTGCTGGCTCCCCACCCAAGTCTTTCTGGATGCTTCCTTAGAAAACAGTGGCCCTAGGCTCGGGGGTGGAGCTCGCTGGTAAAGCAGCCACCTAACAAGGGCAAGGCCCGAGTTCCTCCTGAGCATCACAACAACCAGCCAACAGTAAAAAATGGTAAAGCCATCAGGAAACCAGCCTCAAACGCTGCTGCACGTTCCTCTGGTTCCAAGATCCTAGTGGTTGTTCTGGATAGCCTTTGTGGCCTGTCCAATCCTGCTGGTCACTGATCAAGCTAGAATCCACTCCAGCTGGAGTTTGCTAGCTAAAATTTGCTAGAGCCCTTTGGGGAAGCTGGGGTTAGGGAGCCACTGAGTGAGGAATCTTCCTGAGTCTGCTTTCCTTCTTCACTGAGGACCATGTTGCCAACGCCAGAGAAGACCAAAGGGACTCACAAAGACTGGCTCAGCCGCTGAGACAACGTGGAATGCGGCTGTGTGGACTAATTCTGTCTCTGCTATTCTAAATATGTAGGTGCTTGCTCTCCTGTAGTTTCTCCTTAGTTCAGCAGAAAAATCCTTAGAGATGGTTAACTGCTATGTGTAGAATTTCATAAACATGGCACCGGGATTTCCTCTGGAGTGATGTGAAGGCCAAAGCCTGATTGGTTTTCCTGTAATGACTAATGAAGGAGAGGATGCTGAGGGAAGGACCTGGCCTCCTGGCCTTTGGCAGAGCAGAGTAAGGGGCTGACCACGGCCGAGCCAGAGCCTTTTTGAAAGGAAGTCATGTAGAGCAAGGCATGCTGGGACAAGAGGATCAGCAGGATGCCCTTGGATGACACTAGGAAATATCAGGAGCTGGGGGAGCACTGAGGTGACCAGCTAGGGGCTCACCAGAGGCAGGTCTCTGAGGAAACCTAAAGGAGACTCGGGATTGTGTGAGGGCTCAAGAAAGTATAGAGAGCACTGACAATTTGTGCCCACCTACAGACAAAGCACCCTCAAAAGGCTGTGAGGGACATACACGCAGGGCCCTTGGCCCTTTAGTGATTCCTAAGCCCTAGCTCAATGGAGATGGGATGTACAGAGGAGCAGGGAGATGACTGAAGGGAAGGCAGTGGAACCTCCCGCTATTGGCCCCTAGACTGCTCAGAGAAGTGGATCACTCTCAAGGTGTTCCCCTTAGGCTCTGCCTGTGAGAGGCACCCATGGCAGATCAGAAGGTAGGGAAATTCTCAAATTGGGATATTAAAATGTCACCAGGAGAGTGCGTCTCAGATCCTAGGCACCTTAGGACTGGTTCTGTAAGCTTGGATGTCCATGTACCATTTCTGGCTTCAGCCTCTGCTGACCTTCTGCCAGCGGACCACTTCCTACCCACACTGTGTGGATCCCTACCATAGCCACGCCCACCCCCTTACAGAGCAGGCCCTGGCATCACCTACAATGAGTGACATCAATACAGCTGCCATTTTGGTAGCCTAAAGTACAGCTTCAAGACTGCTTCTGTCCATGTGTTTCTATTCTTGGCTTTATTTGACCCTGAATAAATGTAAGGTTTCTCTGGGTTTTGTTGTTGTTGTTGTTGTTTTTGTTTGTTTTTTGAGACAGTGTTTCTCTGTAGCCCTGGCAGTCCTGGAACTCACTTTGTAGACCAGGCTGGCCTGGAACTCAGAAATCCGCCTGTCTCTGCCTCCTAGTTTCTCTGTTTTTACTAGATTGACTTTGTTCTAGGTCAACAATTTCCCCTCTCTTTCTTGATAACCAGAGCCCCTTTCTCAATCCCAATTCTTTTTTTTTTTAAAGATTTATTTTATTTATTATATGTAAGTACACTGTAGCTGTCTTCAGACACTCCAGAAGAGGGCGCCAGATCTCGTTACAGATGGTTGTGAGCCACCATGTGGATGCTGGGATTTGAACTTATCACCTTCGGAAGAGCAGTCAGGTGCTCTTACCTACTGAGCCATCTCACCAGCCCCTCAATCCCAATTCTTAAGATGACTGCAGTCTCCCCAGTTTACAGAATCCAATAACTTCTTCTTCCTCCCCTTCTTCATCCTAGACGCTGGATACTTCCTGTAATCGCTTCTCTGTGTCGCCATCCTATCCCCTTTCTGTCCTTCTGTCTTTTTAGCACCCATTTAACCAGTTCCCTGTACCAAGAGCCTTCTGGTAGGAATCCCTGGCCTGGTCTCTGCTTTCCAGCTGCACCATGGCTGCTGTATCCATCTCTCCATCCAAGGGTCAACCTGCAGAACCTCCAGGTGAGGTCAGAACTGAGGAAAGTAAAGGAGCAACTGTGGTTTCAATATTAGACACTGTAGAGTAATAATTTATCAATATTATATTCTAGGCCTGAAAGGGATTTAGAAGACCAGGCTATCACTGATAGGCAGGAGAGAGACAAGGCAGAGAATGGGGAAAAGGAGATGGAAAGGCACATGATGAAGGTCTTCTCTGATTCTGTAGCAATCCAGGATTGTGTAGGAAGCCAGCTCTGACCCACAGTGACCTGGAAAGGCATCCCAGTGAGGCTGAACCCTGGAGGTCACACCAAGCCTACTCAGCAGTTTTATAGTTTGGTTCAAGTGTTGTTTCTTATTCGGGGCTTCTCATCAGAAGGCTGGAGGCATCTGGAGCGTGTATTCCTTTGTTGGGAGTTCAGAACCATCCTCCATAATCTACTACTGTCATCTTGGGCTAGATGGTACTTTCCTGCACTCCTTGCCTCTGGCTTCTAGAATCCTTCAGTGCCCTCCAGTAATGGTACTAAAAGATGCCTCTAGATCCTATCAAATGTCTCACAGGCAGAAAAATAGCCAGAGAACTGCTGCTCCAACTGGGACACTTTGCATTAAGAATAAATCTATGGCCAGTGAGATGACTTGGTGGATAAAGTCGAACCCTGACAAACTGAGTCTGATTCCAAGAATCCACTGGCAGAAGAGAGAACCAACTCCAATTTTCCTTGGACCCCCATATGCAGACCATAGCACACACACACTCTCTGCAGTGGTTTGAATAGGTAATGCCCCATAGCTTAATGGCCATAAGGAGTGGCACTATTAGGAGGTGGCCTTGCTGAAGTAGGTGGCTTTGTTGGAGGAAGTGTGTCACCATGGAGGTAGGTTTTATATGGAGGTGATATATGCTCAGGTTATGATCACTGAGACAGACAATCCCTTTCTGCTACGTGGCAATCAAGATGTAGAACTCTCAGCTCCTTCTCCAGCACCATATCAGCCTGAAAGCTGCCATGCTTCCCACCTTGATGATAATGAACTAAACCTCTGAAACTGTAAGCCAGCCCCAATTAAATGCTTTCCCTTTTGAGAGTTGCCATGGTCACAGTATCTCTTCACAGAAATAAAACCCAAACCAAGACACTCCCTCACACACAAAATACATAAGTTAAAAAAAAAAGTGGAATTTCCAGCCTCTCTCAGAAGTAAAACCTACAGATGGGTGAAGGCTACATTGATGTCTCCATCTGAGATGATCACCAGCTGCCGCTGTTACATGTCATGCTATCTATTTCTGCACAGTGAAAGACCTAAAAACTCCTTAGCTCAGAGCATCTTTTATCGCTTCCCAGTGTTCTGCCTTCAGATATCTGTCAGAGCTCAGTGGGGTTTTTTGTTTTTGTTTTTGTTTTTGTTTTTGTTTTTGTTTTGACTCAAGGTCTTCACAGCGCAACAGTCAAGGTGTCAGCCTCCTTGAGTCATTACCAGGAGGAACTGGGGAAGCATGTCTTCTGTCAGAACTCAGTTCCCTGTGGAGATTGCCTAGAGGGCCTCAGCTGACCAGGCTGCTGGCCAGGACCACCTACTGCTCCTCATCTCTGGGGGCCTCTCTGGGCCAGGTCACAAGATGGCAGCTTACTTCCTGAGAGAGAGCAAGGAGAACCAGAGGATGAGGGAGACAGCCAGAGTGTTGACTGTTAATCTTGGAAGTGACCCTGGCCCTTGCTCAATTATGGGATTCTAAGCAGATGCTAGGAGGTGGGGGCTGCTGGGAGCTACTACAGATGTTGGTGCATCCACTTCCGGAGGCCAGGGCAGCAAAGAGCTCTCAACCGGGACAGCCTAGATAAAAGTGGAGGTTGCAGAGGCTTCAAAACTACAGTCAAGCCCTCTGCCAGATCTGGCTTTCCCTGTAGGCTCTAGGGACGGACGACTCCTTCCAGCTTCTTCCATCTCCTGGTGGCTGTCAGCAATCCTTGGCATGCCTTGGCTTGTGGTAGAGCTGCCGTATTTGCCTCTTTGCCCATTCCTCTGCATGGCCCTGGGCACTTTCCCCCTCATCTTACAAGGACAGACTTTGGTACGGATTTCTCTTAAGTTGATCTCTTCCCCAAAGACCTTATTTGCAGGAGAGGTCATTTTCACAGGTAATGGGGACTAATGTCTAGTGACTCATCTTAGGGAGCACAGAGGGACCTGCAACAGAGATGGTACCAGCGAGACACTGCTGACATAGATCGCTACAGTCTCCACGCTGCGCGTGGCTCCGTTTATGAAGGCTTCTGTGTGACCTCAGGGGCTCCTCCAGGGAAGATCTTTCTTTACCCTCAGTAAAAAGCTTGACCAGAATGCTCTGTGTCTTGACCCAAGCTCTGTTCCCCATTTGTAGTCACAGACTCAGAAGACATCTATCCCCATCTCTTCCCCAAGCCTTGGTCAGAATCCTGTCAGACTCTTTCATTGTCAGACCAAGACCTCACCTGATCCCCTTCAGAGACATTGGCGCCTCCCAAGGGTTGCACACCATGTGTGGGTGAACTGATAGGTCAGAAAATGGCTAGGTAAAGGAGTAAGCTTTCAGTGTGTGTGTGTGTGTGTGGTAGCCATGTCTTGAAATAACTTTTGTTTACAGAGGTTTTAGGTCTCAGTATTTGCCCATGATTTTGGCTCTTGTGCTGAGGCTATTGTGTGGTCTGATGTGTCTGCTCACTGAACACACCCACACACTACTGTGTTACTTATCACACTGGCGTCTATCACAGCAGGCATGACAGCAGAGCCTTCCATTCCCTCTCTAGTGTCTCTCCTTGTCTCTTCTCTCTGTTTCCTCTCAACTCCCATGCTGTGCCTGAGAACCTCGGTAGCTCCTTCTTGAACGTTTGGGGTTTTTTTTTGCAAGTTCAGGCACCCAGAACCATGCTGTCCATGCTTGAGAACAATGCCTGTCTTAGGGGGATCTGGGAACCATCTGGGGACATGCTGTCTACACATCCCCTCCTCTGGATGTGAAGCCCTGCTATCTCTTCCTGGGCCCATTGCAATCATGATTTTGATCCACTGTCTAGACAACCTCCTGGGTTAGAGTCAGTTGGGAGAAGCTGGCATGGTCATTATTGGCTCAGGACAGAGGACAGGTATTTGAAGTGATTTAGGTTAACATTATGCAGCACAGTCCTGGGACAATGTCAAGCATTCACATTCGCATTTGCATCCTAATGGCTGTGGAAGAGAAAAAGGCAGAAGTCACAGCTAGCCTCTGGGAACTGAAGATGGGAGAATGAATGCCAGGCATGCATCAGAGGACCAGCTGAGACCTTTGCAATCCTGAAAGACTTAAGTGAAGATGGCTACTTGGTTCACATTGGCTAAAAGAGCCCTTAAAGGCAAGTTCCTGTCATTTTACAGATTGGGAAACTGAGGATCCTGGGATGGAAGCCCCTAGCCCAAGAACACATAGTGAGACAATGAGATCCCAGGGCTCCATCCCCAGCTCTGTGCAGTGCTTTTGTTTGTTCCTGGAGACACCCAGCTGGAACTGAATGGCTGGCCCGGGAGACGGTCCTTGGGATGCTGGGAGCACCCAGTCCCTGCTCACTGGGAGAGGTGGTTACCCCTAACATGCTGTTTGTTCTTCCTGTGAGAGCGGGCCTTGTTCCACAATGTTATAGATAGTTAAGACAGAACACAGGGAGTCAGCAGACTTCAGGTGAGGAGGGTGGCAGCAATGAGGAAGAGCTGGGATCCGGAGCTGCCTGATGTTGACCAAGAGGAAACTGAGGCCTTGCTTTCTTCTGCAGGGGCCACAGTGTGGTCACAGCCACAGCCTGGCTACCTGGAGACTTCCTATGTGGGCCTCAGTTCATGCTCACCATCTTGCTGGGACAAGACAAGGGAGATGTTTCTGGGTGTCCCCCTCCTTTCCAGCTAGTGCAGGGACTCTCCTCCCTTCTCTGTAGAAACATCCCAAGATGCTGCCATAATCACTCACCAAAGACACATTCAACGCTGATGAGTGCCTTCAACCATTAAATACCCATTCACAGCAGTGCATCTTATCTCAGATACCTGAGGCATGGTAACCACGGAAACAGCAATAGCTCCGGGGACTAAACCAGGGAGGACTAGAAGGCTATGATTCTCTCTCCATCACTTCTCTTCTCTTCTCTTCTCTTCTCTTCTCTTCTCTTCTCTTCTCTTCTCTTCTCTTCTCTCTCTCTCTCTCTCTCTCTCTCTCACCATGGTTCTTTTCCCTCTGCATCCCTTTATATTCTCCACTGTCTGTCTTGACTTTACCCCTCAAATTAGTGCACACGCAATAGAAACATGGTCTGTGCTCTAGCCCCACAGACTTGCAACCCCACACAGCCCTGCAACCCTACACAGCCCTGCAATCTCACACAGCCTTGCAACCCCACTATCCTGCAACCCTGCATCCCTGCAGCCACACAGCTCTACAGCCCACCTCCTGCTCTATGGCTCTGCATCCCTACTGCCCTGCAGTCACGAGGCCCTGCAGCTGCACAGCCAGGACACAAGAGCAAAGGGGGCTCTCTTCACCATGGCCAGGGCAGAAAACCTCAGCAAATGCCTTGACTGGATCTGGTGCCCAGTCCTGGACCAGTCACTGTTGAACATTGGTCATGGGCCAACCCTGTGGCTGAGACAGTGAATCAGTGAGTGTGGACCTCCACAAGCCCTGTGGGCAGACCACAGGAAGAGTCCCTATGTTCCATGGCAATGGGAAGCTGGCCAGGAGCTCTCTCCCACTCTTCCCCATCTCTGGCACTCCGTCCTCTAAGCACAGTATTCTTTACTGCCATTCTCCAGACCCTCACCTGGGACGATGGATGTGAGAGCACGTTCCCCCATTTCTTCTGAGATGGCAGTCTCTTAATGCTAGGATGCTCCCTAAATTACTCTAGAAATTCCTAAAACAGACATTTATTGGGCCTTGGCCAGGCATCAGACAGTGTGAAGTGTGTTGCTTGGAAGAAGTCAAGTCAACCCTGCAGATACACAGGTGAGGCAGAAGCCATTATTATCTCTGTCTTGCTGATGAGGTAGCTGAGGTACTGGGTGCTGGAGTGAGCTGCCACATGAGAACAGGGAAAGGCAGTGTTCAAAGTCAGGGTTGTCGCAATCTCCCAGTGCCCTGGGAAGCTGTGGTAAGCCAGCTCACTCTGGGCTGGGCAGCAGAGAGGGGCGAGCCCCTAGCCTGCTTCAGGAGTTTTCAAGACATGTACTGTCTATGACACAGGCCTAAGAGCCAACACTGTGGGTCTCTGACTTCACAATCCATTATGGAGACAAGAGAGCAGCACCTGACAGTGAACCACTCGCCTACTGAAAGGCACAGCTAGAAAAGTGGGCTACGGCGGGTGGCTGCGATTCATGTCTGCCTGGCTGAACGCCATAGAACACACTTCCACAGAGTAAAGGATCCCAGGTCTGAGCCTGGGGGCAAGGGTGTGAAAGCAGCAAGGCTCTTTGGGAAGATGACAAGGACCTTTGGGGAAGTGACAGTCCTCTTCTTACATCCAGTGCCCACTCTCATATGGAGAATGACTGTGGCCCTGGGGACAGGTGGGAGAGAGGAGCTGTCCACTCCACTCGCTCAGGATTTGCTCAGAGAGGGGAGTGTGCCCACACAGATGCTGCCTTCTTCACAATTCTTAGTGGAAAGTGACAGAGTGTGGCTTGAATTGGTTTAAGTGGGGATGGGGAAGAGATTTTCTTTCTGAAAAGCTCAGAGAATCTGCTTCAGGCATGGCTTGATCCAGGAACTTAATGTCTGCAGGCATCTCTGCCAATCTCAAGCAGTACCATCAGCCACATGGGCTCTGCTTTTTAAAAGGTCCCATTTCCTGAAGGCAGGCTACCCAACAGACACCCAGGAGACACGCTAGACAGACACACAGTTAACAGCTGCTGAAAGAGGAATTCCTATTTACATTTATTCTCAATTCCAAGATTTGAGTGTTCTGGGGTTTGTTTGGGCCACAGGTCCCTCCATCTGTGAAACATGGCGATCCCACAGAGGTAGAAGTAGTGACTGACTCAGGCTACGCCCTCTACTACCCACTGACATTGAAGGAGAGCCAGGCTGTGGCCTGTGGTGGACTGTGTGCTGAGTGAAGAGAAGCCATCTGAGCATCCCCAAAGTGAAGAAGGCCCAGGGTGATGGGCCCTCAAGAAGACAACAGGTATAGACATCAATGGGGCTGTGAAGAGCAGGCCGTCACCCCAACAGCCGGTACCCAGGTGGGAAAGCATGAACTAATAGTTTAGCATAGCTGGAGACCAGTGGATGAACGGGAAGGCTGTGAGACTCTACTACACAGGAATAAACAGGAAGCCTGCAGGCCTTCTGGGGAGCTCAGAGCAGGGATTCCATAGAGGTAAAGAGCAGAGATGAGGACAAAGGCTTTGGCTGCACTCATGATTTGAGGTCTTAGACAGTGTCTTCTTCTTCTCCTCCTCCTCCTCCTTCTTTCTTCTTCTTCTTCTCTTTCTCTTTCTCCTCCTCCTCCTTCTTTTTCTTCTTCTCCTTCTTCTTCCTCCTCCTCCACCTCCTCTTCCCCTTTTTTTTCCATTTTTATTAGATATTTTCTTCATTTACATTTCACATGTTCTCCCAAAATCCCCTGAACCCTCCCCTATCCCCCACCCTGCTCCCCTACCCACCCCACCCACTGCCCCCTATTAGCCCTGGTGTTCCCCTGTACTGGGGCATATAAAGTTTGCATGACCAAGGGGCCTCTCTTCCCAGTAATGGCCAACTAGGCCATCTTCTTCTATATATGCAAGTAGAGACATGAGCTCAGGGGGTACTAGTTAGTTCATGTTGTTCTTTCACCTATAGGGTTGAAAACCCCTTCAGCTCCTTGGGTACTTTCTCTAGCTCCTTCCTTGGGAACCCTGTGTTCCATCTAATAGCTGATTGAGAGCATCCACTTCTGTGTTTGCCAGGCACTGGTATAGCCTCCCACGAGACAGCTATATCAGGACCCTTTCAGCACTATCTTGCTGGCATATGCAATAGTGTCTATGTTTGGTGGCTGATTGTGGGATGGATTCCCAGCTGCAGGAGTCACTAGTTGGTCCATCCTTTAGATTCAGCTTCACACA
>LR753789.1:60639-137048 GCA_902729485.2 Mus minutoides
AGAGAGAGAGAGAGAGAGAGAGAGTTTATTGTTTCTTAATAACTTTCCTGTGATTATCTTAAAACTTTATTTTAAATAGCCAATACTGTAGACCTGAGGTACCATATTAGCCTTTATCATCCCTCCACTGACAGAATTTGAATTCTTCTCAATTACTGTTTTTATGAATAATAGCGCTAAAGTGGATAGCTTAAAGATACAAACACATTTCACCTGAGTTTCCATACTCTTTCCACATTTTACCTCTGTCCCAATTACAGTCCCATGAGCAGTCCAGGACTCCCTCGGATCCTCTCTACCTGGCAGAGTGAGATCACTGCAGACACAGCAAGAGTGGCCTGGCCCTCTCATCTCCTCCCGACCTTGCACTTTTAGCTGTATCCCAGGGTCTCAGATACCTCCAGGCATCTGGACATCTGGGATCATCCTGGCGCACTAGGAGCCTAAGTCAAACATTTTCCAAGTGGCCTGAAATACCAAGCACACCCAGGACTGTCTTTCCTTCGAGCAGAATTACACTGGAGGTTTATTAGACTCCTGCACAGCTCCAAGAGCTGACCATATAATGGAGAACTTAAGAGATGCTTTCCACTCTAGGGATGGACAGATCTGAAAGAAATGAACACATTAAAACAGGAACTGAAACAAACAAACGTGAGTGATGATTGGTGACTCTCAGAGGGACAGACAGGAGTGTGCCTGGTCTTGAGGCCCCAAGGACTATTCAGCAGTGATTCTCAACCTGTGGGTTACAATGCCTCTGGGAGTTCCAACGACCCTTTCACAGGGGTCACACGTCGGATATCCTGCATACCAGATATTTACATTGCAATTCCTAACAGGAGCAAAATTCTAGTTATGAAGCAGTAACTAAAATAATTTTACAGTCGGGGATCACCACAACATGAGGGTCTGTTTAAGGGAAGGGCACAGCATTAGGAAGGTTGAGAGCCTCTGCCTATAGCCTGTCACGCTCTCCCACCACCCTAGGCAGCATCCACTGTCCTTGTCCCTGCTCTTCTTCCCTTTCAATCACCATAGCAACGGCACTTCCCCCAAGAACATCAAGGTTCTTGACTGAAGGACACATCTTTCCTGTTGCTCTCAGCTGGTTCTCTCTGCCTTTCAGGATAAAGCCCAGGGCAGGAGTATTGCACCAATAAAGAAGGAATACATGGAGCCTCTACACAGCTGTTATCATTTCCATCGATGATACTCAGAAAAAAGAGCTCCTCTGATCCTTAAAGGTTATGGGAGAAATGTGTCGGATAGCGGTGCATTGGAAAGGCACCGCTCTGGATCTGCATCAGCTAGGAACAGCAAGCAGGAAGAGTCACCTTGGGAGGCAGAGGCAGTATGATTCTGTGCACCTGAGGCCAGCCTGGTCTACATATAACAAGTTCTGGGCCAGACCATGTCAACAACAACAAAAAAAAAGTGGACTTGACAGTGTTCTGGTGGGAGGGGCACAAGGAAGGGGACTGAGGTCCAGGGCAGAAAGAGCACAGTGCAGCCCCAGTGCTGAGCCCTGCTCGGTGGCCGCAGCCTCCAGGCTACCTCAAGATGCCAAGCAAGGAGATGGATACCTATCAAGAACAAAGGGGAATCATCAGCTGGCCTCATGGTGGCAGGATTTATCTCCCTTCTGCCAGCTGGGCAGCAATGTGGAAATGCCAACCTACAGAGTAGGTCAGGGCCATTGGTCACATGGGTAACTAATGACAGTGGCTCTGGAGAGGTAATGAGGGAAAAGCAATCAAGAATATGGTTGACTAGAGGGAGGGATGGGAGGAGCAGAAACGCAAGCCGAGTCCCTGAAGCAGTTGGAAGGAGTTGCTGTTCACTGATGCGGGGCTGAGGAGAGGCGTGTTGGGGAGGTCAGAGTGCATCCTTTGGTGCCCCTAGACAGTCTCACCGAGTCACCCATGAGCATCCAAGACAAGCGTTGTGTGGTAGGTTCAATGGAGTACGATGGAGCACAAGTTCACTGGAGTAACTCAATTTGAGTTTTTCCCCAAAGCATTTTGCACCGATAGCCTGGTGCTCTCTTGGTTTTGTGCTCTGTAAGTCTGGCAACACTAAGCCCATCTGTCTTCCCCAGGAGCCCGTTCACTTACCATAACCCTGAAGCGTGCTCGCCACGCTCACTGAAGGAATCTCCAGTGCGTTTACAGCATCTATTAATATTCCCTGACACTGAAACGCGAAGGGAAACTCTTGAGGAAATGTTGATCTCACTGAATAGATGCTCACTGCTCAAACCTCAGTGACGCCATGACCCCCTAGTCAGAGCAGAGCGACAGTGGTGGAATCTGTGGGCACACTGCAAACTCAATACTCCACAACACGTTCTCCCATGGCCTTCAAGATGAAGAGAACATGACCTGATGCTCCTGAAGCTCTCCTTTCTGAGCATTGTCTCCAGAGATGAAAACTGTCCCAGGACAGGCTCAGTGAACCCCCTCTTCCTCCACACACCTGCCTTGGGTTTTATCCTGAAATACAGAAACCAAGAGCATCCAGAATGATGACTGATATGTGCCCTTTAGTTAAGAACCTTGATGTTGTAGGGAAAGCGCCCTCGTCAAGGTGGTTGAAGGGGACATTAGAGGGGACAGGACAGTAGCTGCTGCTTAGGCTTGTGGGAGAGCTTAGCAGGTATCTCATGATAGGTGGCTTCAGGTGGGATTTAGAGTGAGTGGTTAAGGGATGGATAGGACAGTATATGGGGTCTCTAAGGAAGTGTGGTCATTAGTCTTGGAGGGAGAGACCCACTAGCACAGGAAGACCCTGACTGTTCTTCCCCCATGCCCAGTGGGGGCTCCAGAGTCTACCTTGAAGTTGTCCAGATGACCATTCCCATGACTCCTTTGGGACCTCTCACTGGCTTCTCTGAAGTTTATGACAAAGATGGAAATTCTCTAGCTGCTAGAAAGGCAAAGTTCCACCTACCCCCATTTCACCTCTCGGCCTCCCTTCACCTCAACCTAGTTCTTGATTTGTTTGCCATACAACATGTGGTACACAGTAAGTGTTCAGTAAGATTTCACTACGCATATTCATGACCCTTAGTGGGATGTAAAAGGCCATCATGTCAAGGCAGTCTGGGGGAGGGGAGGAGGTGGGTTTCCTTTACTCTGGACACCCTTGTGCTCTGCTTAGAATCGGGGATTCTCATCTTACTAGAGAACGGAGAGTGTAGAAAAGACACCTGGCAGTCTATGCTCATACAAACATTTGCCCCAAGGCCTAGCCAGCAATAAGGGCTGGGTAAATGACATTGGTAAGTGTTCCAGCTACTGCCCTGACTGCTCAGCCCTGCTAATCACCAGGCTCTCCAGGGAGCATTTAGATAAGGTTTCTAACAGACTGTCAAATGTCAAATCAGTCAGGAAGTACCAGGCTGAACCAACTTGTCCCCACCCACCATATGGCTGCTTGACTGGCTCAAGCCTAGCCTGAACCCCCAACCAGATGTATCCTGTGGTGTAAGTGATGGTGACACATCTTCAGCACCAGTTACTCGGAGCCACATGTCACCCACATGATACTTAATGATGTACAGCTGGTCGTTTGAGAATCTTTGGCTTCCCAGAGACCCAAGCCAAGGGATGATAATAATTAGAATAATATTTGCTACCACTGAATGCTGGCTAGTGGTCTTAGTGCCAAGTAGGCCAGTTTCTGTGTACACAGACTCTGAGTACGGAAGGACAGCTTTACTCCAGTAAGTGATTTCCCTGTGTCCATAGAGCAATGGAGTGCAGAGGTAGGATTTGCACCCAGAGCCGCCAAGCAAAGTCTTGTTGCTATGCTCTGGATAAGTGTCTCCCATACTATGGAGGCAGGGGATGGACCCATTAGGAGGGAGTCATAGGGGGGTGCTTAGGTCTCACAGCATACCCCAGAAAGGAAATGTGAGGTCCCACCCATTTTCTCCTTCCCCTCATCCCTTGGATGTATGTCCATTGTGATATGCCAACTTCATCAGAAGCTCACAGAAATAAGATCATTCATCTTGGCCTGGAATCTATAGAACCATGAGCCACAGTAAGCGGTTGTTGTTGTTGTTGTTGCTGTTGTTGTTGTTGTTGTTTTATGTATCATGTATTGTGTTCACACACTAAAAGCTGACTAACACACCTATTCTTTCAACAGCCACAGTGGAGATCAGGAAGCATCTGTAGAAGGCCACCCCAGCATCCACCTCACCTTTGGGTGCAGGTAGGAAGGAAGACTCTCACTATTACCCCTCTTTCAGCCAGTGAGGTCTGAGCCAGGCTCCAATAGCAATAGCAAGCTCAGTTGGGCCCAAACTACTTTCTCTATATTGCACCTCAAAGCCTTAAGAAATGACTCAAGATTGATTTGTGTCCCTCAACTAAGAGGGTTCTCACTGGAAGGACAACTAATTAATGCTGGAATGCGAAGGAGAGACTTGGCCTTGGGACAGCTGACTTGCGTAGCCCTGAGAATGGTGGACACATACTCAGCTCCTGCCCAGTTGTGGGGCATCGGAGCTGTCTACTCCACTCAAGGTCATGTTCCATTGCCTCCTGCGTGCCTCTATCCCCGTCCTGCCTCTCATTGCTTCTTCCAACTCCCCGAGAACTCCACAACAACAAATGTGTGCCACACTTTGTTCATGTCTAGCTAGTGTGCCCCTGCGCTAGCAAGTCCTCTAAAAGCTCAGGGGCTGGATGCTTCAGGAGTTTGAGTTTCTGTGCTCGAGGTGTCATTGAGGTAACCAGGGGTGCAGAGAGAGCTTGAGCCTGTCTGATGCTACTGTGGAGTTCCCAGTGCGGCTGGTTTACTGTCACTGTGAATTGGGTGCTGTCCTGGGTGCTGGAACCAGGATGTGCGAACACAGAAGCACAGCCTGCTTTGGGGAGCTGTCTTGTGCCCAGGGGAAAACCAGCCTCCTGCCGCGAAGACATTGTGTTGCTGAACTTGGCTCAGAGAGCTGGTGTTCCAGCTTAGCAGCAAAATTTACAGCTTCTGCTGCTGTGGGCCGGGTGCCGTGAGGAGGGTGACAAGGGACATTGCTGTTGCAGGATATTTGGTCACACTGTGAACCCCGAGGTTGTGTTATATACTGGGGGAAAAAAAACCTGTTTCTAGTTGTGGTATGGCTCTGCCCTAGCACACACCTTTAATTCAAGAGCTTTCTGTTCATTGTAAACAGGATTAAATAAAGTCAACCATAGGCCAAGAGGCAGAGCAAGCAATCAGTTGACCGGGAGTGAAAATAGTTTTAAAAAAACAGAAAGTAAGAGGAAGTCAGGAGGATGGAGAGAGTGAGACACAGGAAGTCGAAAAGAGGGACATTCCATTTTCAATTGAAGTACCCAGGTTTGTTTTTTTTAACAGCATGGGAAAGGAGAACTTCTGGAGATGTCTGCTGTGGAGGAAGGTCGGTTGGGTGCTTTCCCTGCCTCTCTGAGCTAGCAGGCTTTCACCTCAGCATCTAGCTCCTCTTCGTTGGTAAAAATTTGAGATTTTATTAAAAACAACACATTGCCCTTTTATAAATTGGATATTTGGGGCTCAGTCAGTAAAGTCAGGACCAAAGCAAAAACCAGGTGCTTCATGCATACTTGTAATCCCAGTACTGGGAAGATGGAGACCAACAGACCCGGGAAGCTCATTCTAAGTTTAACGGAAACTGTGAGCTCCAGGCACAGTGAGAGACTCTGTCTCATAAACTAGGTGGAGAGCAATTAAGAAAGAAAACCTAATGCCAACTTCTGTCTCCCACATGTGTGTGCTTATGTATGCAGGTACACTTACACAATGCACACATACTCACCGCACATGTATAAATAAACAAACAAATAAATAAATAGTTCCACCCAGGCCCTCCTTGACCTATGGCTATTACAATCTTCTGGTCTTCTTCTCCAAAATGATCCTCAAGCCAGGGAGACAGATTTCTTCTTTCTTTCTTTCTTTCTTTCTTTCTTTCTTTCTTTCTTTCTTTCTTTCTTTCTGTCTTTCTCTCTCTCTTTCTTTCTTTCTTTCCTTCTTTCTTTTAATTGCAGATTTCTTATGTGAAGTAGAAACTAAGAACCCTGACAAAAAAAGTATAAATTGACTTTATCATATTCCAACTTTATCTCCTTCAAAAGATAAGAAACTAAGACCATTTGAAAAGCACATTGTAGAATGGAAAAAAAATATTCTCAAAAGAGCCACCTAACCCAGAGCTCACACCCAGAGGTTAGAGGCTGTCCTCTCACGGCCCAGGGAGAGCAGTGCCACCAGCTGCGGTGAATGGGTAGAGGGGAAGGAGGCCATGGGGACTGAAGTAGACAACTGTAGTGACCCTCTGCTGCCCATCAGCAGGGAAACACAACATAAACTACCATGAGGCAGTGCCGCACCTGCAGAAATGGCTAGCATGTGAAAAGGGTCCCAGAAAGCAAGTATTGGGAGGGCCTGAGGCACCTCGACAGCTTAGACACCACTGATGGAAACCTCGGGAGAGGCATGTGGTGCTTTCTTAGTTTTGAAATTAAGCATCTGGGCTAGCAAGATGACCCAGTGGGTACAGGTGTTTGCCTCCAAACATGGTGACAAGAGTTCAATCCCTGGGATCCACATAGCTGAAGGAGAGAATCGATTCCACAAAGCTGTCCTCCAAACTCTGCACGTGCACCACAGCACAACCATGGGCACACACACATGCATAATAAATAAACATTTAAACATTAAATGTATATTTACAGAGGCTTGGGAGATGGCTCAGCCCATGCTAAGGGTACCTGCTCTACATGAGAACTCATGTTAATGAAGGTTCTTTGGCAGCTGGGATTGAGCACTCAGCCCACATTTTTTGTCTCTTTCAAGCTTCCCTTCTGAGAATCCCTGACACTAGCTAAAGACACCGAAGCTCAGAGGGAAGATCACATGGAGATGCTGGAAGCAGCCAAGGGAGCTGGAGAGATGGCTCCTTGGCTAAGGATACATTCTGCTCTTGCAGAGGAATCAGGTTCAATTCCTAACACCCACAGTAGGTGTCTCACAACCACCTGAGACTTCAGCTACCAGGAGACTCTACATCTCTGGTCTCTAAGGACACTCACTCACATGCACACTCATATAAATATAAATAAAAACAAATCAAAAAGCAGGATGTGGAGGAAGGAAAGAGGTAGAGGAAGGAGGAGGGGGGAAGATGAAGAAGAGGAAGAAAAGAAGGGAGCGGGGAGGAGGAGCCATGGCCTCTGATGTCAGGACAAGAGAAGCCAGCCTCATCCTTACCGCCTGGCCTCGGACTTGCAGCCTCAGACTGTGAGACAGGAAATGTCTGTCACTCAGACACTTCAGCCTCTTAAGCTGCTCCTCTGTCCCAGCATCCCCAGCTCTGCAACTGCCACACCCCATCTGCAAGACACACACTCTGGGTCATGGAGCCCCAACCTGGACAGCTGTGTTCCCACGGGAGAGCCAGCCTGTGTGAGCAGAAATTACCTGTAGCCCTGTGACCAGAATCCTGTACCAGACGGGAGTACCCAGCCCTTCTGTTTGGTCTTTGTCTGGGCCTGGGGATAGAACTCAGGCCTCATACATACCAGGCTAGGCTAGTGCTCTACCGTGGAGCTATACACCAGCCTTTCTTCAAAAAACTGGGTTTTGGTGGGGTTTTTTTTGTTTTGTTTTTTAGTGTGTTTTTTTTTTCAGACACTATTTCAAGCTGGCTTTGGATATACACAGTAGTCCTGAAGGAGCTTGAGCTTTCCATCTCCTTCTCGGCCTCTGAGCGCTGGGATCACAGGTGTGTTTCTTCTCTCTTCATGATGTTGGGTGACTTCCTTAGAGTCAACAGCACCATCCAGTAGTTTAATGTGTCCCTGGACAGCTGACAGAAGCATGGCATTGCTGCTCTAGCCTCCATAGCAGCTGCAGCACAAGGACCACTCTCTGCGCCTGCACAGCTTGGAAAGCCTCACCCCAGCACAGGGGAGGCACCCCAGCACAGGGGAGGCACCCCAGCACAGGGGAGGCACCCCAGCACAGGGGAGGCACCCCAGCACAGGGGAGGCACCCCAGCATTCCATGCAAAGACAAAGAAGTCGCAACTTAGAGTGGCTCATCTAGGGGAACCTTAACAACCAAGCCAAGGTCTCCGTGGCTGGCCTCCACCTTCTTCCACGAAGCTGTTGTTGACAGAGCTTTCCTTTTTATTTTGTAAAGATGTGTTTTATGTCAGAGTAGGCTCAACCCCAGGCAGTAGGGAGCCTCTAAGAATGAGTTCTTTTGTGTCCTGCATCTGTAGCACATGATATATCTCCTTGACAGCAACAGCCCTCCTCTCTCCTCTGCAAATGATTTCTTCTCTTGCAACGCGTGACGGAGAGCATCTTACGATGCCGCACATAAGCAAAGGTATCTTTCTGCTTTGTTCTCTCTTGAGATATGGCCTAGTGGATAACAGCATGGACTGTCCTTTCTGAGGACCCAAGTTTGATTAGCAGCACCACTTCAGGTACGATACAGCCTCCCATAACTCCAACTCCATGGGGAACCTTGTTGCATGTAGTTTTATGCTCTACCTGCCTTAAGGTCTGGGAGATGACTGAGCTACCAGCCCCAACCCCGATTCTCTTGAGTCCTCAAATAAAAGACACAGACACACAATTATTCAATTTCAACTTGCCTTCTTGGCACAATTGCTGACTACACTATCTCCCACCAGGAAAAGCACGTCCTTACCAATTTCTTATCTCAGTCTCTTCCACCTTCCCTAAACTTCAGTTGCTAAACTCCTTTGACCATTGACCACCCGCCTGTAGGAGTGGCCTGTGTGGCTACTCCATTTTAAGATCTCATGTGGCTGCCTGGTTCTTCTCTCTCCAAAGCATGACGAGACCTGGAACCCCACCCCATGTCTTTACTGACAATTTGAGAGCCAATGGGGAACAGGACCTTAGCATCTGAGCTGCCCCTACAGGTCAGGGGAGTTTAGCAACTGAAGTTTAGGGAAGGAGGGAGAGATGGAGATAAGAAATTGGTAAGAGCATGCTTTTCTAGTGGGAGTTAGTAGCACCCAGAAATTATGCCAAGAAGATGAGTTGAAAAGGAGCAACTGTGTGTATGTGGGTTTTCCCCCCCAGATTCAAGAGAAGCTGGGAGGGGCTGGTAATGCAGTCACCTCCCAGAGCTAAAGGCAGGTAGAGCATAAAACTATGTGCTCTGACCTCTGAGGGCATCTGCACATGAACACATACACATAATAAAAATAAAATAAAATAAAATCTATTCATTTAGATTTTTGTTTGTTTGTTTCCAAGACAGGGTCTTTCGACATATGTCCCAGGCTATCCTGGAACTTGCTCTGTAGACCAGGCTAGACTCAACCTCAGAGATCCACCTGCCTCTGCCTCCTGAGTGCTGGGATTAAAGGTCATCATATCTGGCATAATTAAAGAATAATAATTATTTGGGTCTTTAATTATAATTAGAGAATAATAAATATTATTATTGAATAATAATTCATAATTATTTATGAATCAATTGATAAAGTGTTACCAAACAAACATGAGGAGCAGAGTTTGATTCCCAAGGACCATGTTTAAAAATTTAAAAGCTACATATGCTAGCACACTTGCAATGCCAGTTCTAAGAAGATGGAGACAGAAGGATCCCTGGATCTCACTGGCTGGCCAGCCTAGCCATGTGGTGAGCCTAGTGTTCAGGGGAGAGACTGTCTCAGAAAACAGGGTGGAGTGCTCCTGAAAGAGACATCAGTGGTTGACCTCTGTCCTTTACACGAGTGTCCATCTGCATGCATAAGAACACACACTCGCGCGTGCACACACACACACACACACACACACACACACACACACACACGCACACGCACGCACGCACGCACGCACGCACGCACGCACGCACGCATGCACATGCACATGCACATGCACATGCACATGCACACGCACATGATACTTTTCTTAATTAGTCATTTATTCAGGATTTCCAGTGAAATATAGGAGGCTTTCTAGTCACCCAACTTGTGGCAGTAGTTAGCTACGAGTTTCTGTGTGCAGAATCTGCAGCATTGGCTTTGTCTCACCAAAAGCAGCAGCCCTCCTCTCCTCACCATGAGATGATTTATTCACTTGTTGTAATTCATGGTTAGGGAAACCTTAGAATGCTCAGAATAAGCAAAAGTACCTCTGCAGCTGTGGCAGATGGCCTGCCCCCCAACACTAAGTGGGCCCTGAGCCATGGATCAGGCAGAAGGGGCAACCCCATCTTGAAGCCATTAGCACCTTGAAAGGGCACATGCTGGACTGGGATGTCCTTGTGAGACGCCCCAAGACTGGGCCAGTGCCCAAGCTGACTTGTGACCCCGTAGTCTGCCGTCTGGGCCCCTTGCAGGCTCGAGCACCTTTGCTCACGGGACTGGAGCCTCGCAGAGGAGGGAAGGATGAAGTGCTAAGAGAGTCCTAATGAGCCGTGTTACAGATGTGTAAAACAGCTGGGGGGATGATGTCACAACCAGCAATCTACACTCACTCCGCAGCCTCTGCTACTTGCTGTTCTTATTAGAACCAGACTCCAAGGAGAAGGAGGAGGAGTATAAGGAGGAGGAGGAGGGACACAGGAGGTGCACCATCCCAGCTCCACCACCTTCTGGTCCTAATTAGGTAGGCCGGGCCCCAGCTGTGTCTCTGGTCTTGCCAGGTGATTCCACACGTCTAGGTCTATAAGCCAGACAAGGCCTGTGCCCAAGCTTCAGCCATCTCTTGGAGGAAGGGCCGATTGAATTTGCTGTATGATGATGATCACTGAGTGTCTGGGGAGAAATGTCCCCAAGGAAAAGATCTGCAAAGGATGAGGATGGATCACAAATTTTGAGTAAGTTCAATTGGGGTACAATTCTCAGAGGAGCCCAATGTTTGGTAATGTCAGCCCTGCCACCTCTGTGGGTCTGAGACTTGTTTTCCAAAGTGAACACAGGGGATCATCTGTCCTCTTGGCCTTTAACCTTCATTTTCCCCTTGTCTAAGCTGGAAAGGGAACCATTTAACTATGACAGCTGGTTCTACAGAGCGGCTCACTGGTGAGAAAATGGGCTCAGACAGACCAAGTGACTTATCCAAGTCACCCAGCTGGAAAGAAAGATGACATAATCCTCAGACATTCCCCATGTCCTCCGCACTCCTGCACCCCCACATACCACCACCGCACAGGTTCCTGCACTTCTACCCTTTCAGTATATATGATCCTGCTGTTGTGTCTCCCCAGTGTGGACTTCTGCTCATTTTTGTTTGGTTGGTGGAGTTGACTTTGCTATTCCCTACCCCCTTTGTTTTAGAGACAGACACAGAGACACAAAGAGAGTGTCTGAGTGTTTGCCTGCATGTATATATGTGCATCATGTATATGCCTGGTGAACTTGGAGACCAGAGAGTGTGCTCAACTCCCTAAAATGGAAGTTATGGACAGTTATGAGAAGTCATAACGGAAGTTATGTGCTGTGGGTGCTGGGAATCGAACACAGGTCTTCTGGAAGAGTAGCCACCACTCTTAACCAGTGAGCCACCTCCCCAGCTTTGATCTTTGAAACAAGGTCTCACTCTATAGCCTAAGCTGACCGCAAATGTGTGCTCTTCTTGCTTCTGTCCTCCAAGTGCCAGGACTGCAGGCATGTGACACCACACCCGCTGACTCCTGTTTTACTGTTTCTTTTTCTTTGCTTTATTTTTCAATTCCATTTCACTTTTAAATTTCTTTTAGTTAAAACAGAATTCTATTACTTTATCCCTTTCCCTGGCCTCCCTCCAGCCCCTTCCATGCCTTTGTCTCAAAATAATAGTCACTTTAGTACTATTATTGTTACATGTGCACATGCACAGATATATAAATATTAACGGGCTGTCTGTGTTTTGTTGTTTGTGTGTGTGGTTTCAGTCTTGCCCACTTTGTATTGGATAACCTATAAGGGGTCATCCTTGGGAGACGATAACTCTCCCTCTCCCAATAGTGACTTCCATCTTAGATGAACCTTTCCTACCAGACTGTGCTCTGTGAAGACAAAGCTACCCTGAATGCATCAACCATTTGCAGACGTCACTATGGGTCATCTATGTCAGGCATCCCATCCCTTCCTCTTCATTAGCTGAGTCAGAGTTTTGCTCTGATGTCTGCCTCTCCTCCCAGCAACTCAGTAACAGGACCTAACTAGTACAGGCCAGTCCTGGTGGTTGACTGGGAAGTAGATAACTGGGATGCTGGAAGAGTCTTGGGGAAATTTTCTCTACATTCAGAACCAAAATTGAAACCATGGGGTGGCACCATCTCTCCTCTTCCTCTTTGACTGTCATATGTGCAGAGGACTCTTGGGTCTGTAGCAGCTGACTTGAGACTGAGGAGAGCCAGCCTAAGAAGAGGGTTACAGGGAAAAGAGCAAAGATAACATGAGTAGGTTTGTCTGACAATGGATGGATGGATTAGATGACCCACTGACATTCATTTACCCACCTGCTATGTTTTACTCAATAAATACCAGACAATGGGAATGTGTATTCAAATCAAAATGGTGCGTGGCCTTCAGAGTAAGGAAGGCAGATTTTAAATAAACAGACAGGGATACGTGTGACAGAGGAGACTCCCCTACCCACTCATTTATTTTTTGCTTGTAATAACGAGCCATTAATTATTCAGTAACCAAAACGTAACCAAATTATTCAGTAACTCCATCCAAAAATGATGGAGTGGTGTGTAGCATGACTGCCCTCCTGAGAGGCACCATGGACTCTATACAGAACAACTACTTCAGAGTCATGGGTACCTCGCTACCAAAGCTGGCAGCAGCTGGGGAAGGTTGTTTAGGCTTTTCCTTAGGATGTGTCCCTGTCTCTGTGCCTCTAGGGTGAAGAGAGCTTGTCAAAAAGCCTGAATCACACAGACGTGAGGAGGGAAAGGACAGAGGGTGAAGCTGTTGTGACAGACAGGAGAAGGTTACAAACATGGACCTCAAAAATATGCATAAAGTCTCTTTGCCCCATCTACTGTGAGGATGAAGAGCATTCTCAGCAATCAGACTGTGGACATTCCCGAGAATGTCGGCATCACTCTGAAGGGGCGCACAGTCATTGTGAAGGGCCCGAGGGGGACTCTGCGGAGGGACTTCAATCACATCAATGTGGAGCTGAGTCTACTTGGAAAGAAAAAGAAAAGGCTCCGGGTTGACAAATGGTGGCGTATCAGAAAGGAACTGGCCACTGTCAGAACCGTCTGTAGTCATGTTCAGTCATGCAGTCAAGGGTGTCACACTGGGCTTCCGATACAAGATGAGGTCTGTGTATGTTCACTTCCCCATCAATGTCGTTGTCCAGGAGAATGGGTCTTTGGTTGAATCCGAAATTTCTTGGGTGAAAAATCCATCTGCAGGGTTCGGATGAAGACAGGTGTTGCTTGTTCTGTGTCTCAAGCCCAGAAGGATGCGTTAATCCTTGAAGGAAATGATATTGAACTTGTTTCAAATTCAGCTGCTCTGATTCAGCAAACCACACAGTTAAAAACAAGGACCTCAGGAAGTTTATGAACAGCATCTCTGTGTCTGGGAAGGGAACCATGCAGCAGGCTGAGGAGTGAGGAGGCCTCAGTTTCCTGACTCCAGAAAGGAGATCCTGATCACAAGTACAATTTGGGTCTTTTGGGGGAGAATAAAAGACTTATATATGGAAAAATATGCACAAAAATTTAGCTCTAAATGCTTCTTGAGTCCTAAACTCTGTGTCCTGAGTGAGCAGTCCAAGGTTCTCGGTGAAGAAGTTGGAGAAATTAAGGTATTTGTTTTGCACTACAGGGGGTTGAGTTTGGAGTTTGAATTCAGTCAAGTTAACTGCCCACAGGAACAACAACAACAACAAGCATTATTCAAAGTATAAGAACCAATCCTAGAGTCCTTATTCTTCAAAATCTCCTGACTACAAGAGAACATTCCTAAATATAAAAATCAAAATGAAACTGTTACTTGTAGAAAAAAAAAATCATTAGAAACCAGCCCTGAAGCAAGCCAAAAGTTCCAATTAGTAGAACAAATTGAAGCAGATACTGTAATTGTTTTCAATGACTTAAAGGAAAGTATCACTACAATGACAGAGCAGATGAAGAATTACAACCCAGAAGCTGAAACAATTCACAAAGAAGAAAAAGAAAACCCAGACATTTTATAACCAAGGGCTACAATGTATGAAATGTAATTTTCAACGGATAGACTTAACAGAGACATAGAAGAAACAGAAAGTATCAATTCGCTTCAAAACAGGTAATTATCTGTGTAAAGAGATGAAAATTTAGGGTGTACAAATGCATCATGTGGACCCTGAATGTCTGCCTGGTGGTTTAGTGAAAATCAAAAGAAAAACACATCAAAACCCAGTCGGGATAATTCCAAGGAATTACTTCCAGGCACATCAAAGTCAAAGTGCTGCAAAATTGAAATAAGATAAAAAGAAGTATTTTAAAGTAGCTAGAAGAGACTAGAAGGGCAAAAAGCAGCCATATAAGCTATAGCTAATCTCTCACCCAAAGCAGCTATGGTCAGAAGATAGTGGAAGATCAGGTTTAAAATGCTAATGAGAAAAAAGTAGGACTGAATAGGGGACACTGGATTAGGTCCCCAGCACAGCAAATCCAATATTATATATTATCAATATATTTTTCAAAGCATAAAGTAATGGGCTGGTAAGAGGGCTCAGCAGTTAAAAGCATGCACTGCTTTTATGGAAGACCTGAGTTTGAGACCTAGCACACAAGTATGGTAGCTTACAGCTGCCAATAACTCCTGTTCAAGGGGATCTGACACTTTCTTCTGGTCTCCTCAGGAACTGCACACTTGTATGCATAAACCCACACTCTTACACATACACTTATACGCATATAATAAAAAAACAGTAAATAAATGTTTTAAAGAAGGGAATAAAGGGCTGACAAGATGACTCAGTGGGTAAGGGTGTTTGCTGCTAAGCCTGATGACCTGAGTTTATTCCCCAAAGCCACATGGTGATAGAAGAGAGAGAGGACAACTCTTTGGGGGGGGGCAGGGGTTTCTGAGACAGGGTTTCTCTGTATAGCTCTGCCTGTCCTGGAACTCACTTTGTAGACCAGACTGGCCTCCAACTCAGAAATCCGCCTGCCTCTGCCTCCTGAGTGCTGGGATTAAAGGCATGTGCCACAACTCTTGAATGTTGTCTGGTGACCTCCACACATGTGTACACACACATGTGCATACACACACACACACACACACACACACACACACACACACACACAGTCAATAAATGTAATAAACATTTAATGAAAGTAAGAGAATCGCTTAAGCTAATAAACATGCAATTATTCCTTGAAACCCAGAAGTGATTATCTTTCTTCTCAGGTTGAAAGGCATGATGTCAGATGAAAACCCAGGCCTACATGAAAGAGGAGAGAACACCAAAAACAGCAAATACACAAGTAAACATTATATTATAAAGATTATAATTTCCCACCTTCATTTTTTTAATATGGAAAATAACCTTGCAGGGACGCCTTCCCCATGAACTGCACAGTGCACACTCATCTCTATCCGGTCCAAGATGTACAATGTATAGGGAAACCTCATAGAATACAAAAATACAGCTAAAAATTGATGTACTCAAATGAGATACTAAAAAGTACTTACTAGCATAAAAATAAAAATGATGAAAAATACAAAAAAGAGAAAGTTTAAGGAAACAAACAAACCAAACCCACAGGCCAAAAGGCAGCCTCACCAATATTTACATTAGATGTTGTCTTAGTTAAGGTTTTACTGCTGTGAACAGACACCATGAATGTGGGACAAAAATGGGGTCCTGTGTCTGCTCGGGGCTATGGCCGCTGGACGAGGCAGATGTGGGAAGTTTAACGGCATGCAGCCCACAGGCAGGTGTCAGGACCCTGTGAAAATAAGAGCAAGATGGTAAGAGAGGGAGTAAGAGAGAGGAGGAGGCAAGCAGCTCCTTTTATAGTGGGCTGGACCATCCTGGCTGTTGCCAGGTAACTGTGCTGGTGGACTCCAGACAGAATACCAGGAGCTTGGGGCATTGCCTATGTGACTGATGGCCACACACCTCTTTGCAGTGGGTGGGGGAAGGGCTATAGGAGGCTGTAGCTGTGACAGGAACCAGGGGCCCAGGAGTCATGGCCAAACACCTGCCAACGCTTTGGGTCACTGGGATTCTGGGCCTTTGCTCGACCGGGAACTAGGCTGTCTGTGCACAGCTCACTGCCCACACATGACCAAGGTAACTCTTATAAAGGACAACATTTGATTGGGGCTAGCTTACAGTTTCAGAGATTCAATCCATTATCATCAAGGCAAAAACATGGCAGCATCCAGATAGGCATGGTGTAAGAGGAGCTGAGAGTTCTACATCTTGTTCCAAAGGCAATTAGGAGAAGACTGGCTTCCAGGCAGCTAGGATGAGGGTCTTAAAGCCCACACCCACAGTGACACACCTCCTCCAACAAGGCCACACCTCGAAATAGTGCCACTCCCTGGACCAAGCATATTCAAACCACCACAGATATTAATAGTCTAAAACTCATTCCAATTAAAAGGCAGTGATCACTAGCTGTATGGGAGGTGGGAGACATCTATATTTTGTCAGTAAGAAGCTTTATGAAGATACAGGAATCTGGAAAGAAAATGGATGAGAAAAGATAAATATGCAAAGAGGGTTTTGTTAAGTCAAGGTACACTAGACTTTGGGAAGGAAAGACTTAGCAAAGATTAATAGGACCATCGAAAACTGATCGAAACTGGGCAAGGTGGTGCACATCTTTAATCCTATTGCAGAAGGCAGAGGCAAGTGAATCTCTATTGAGTTTGAGATCAACCTGGTCGATATAGTGAGTTCTAGGACAGCCAAGGCTTTATAGAGAGACCCAGTGTGAGACCCAAATGATCCAGTGACACTTTATCAAGAAGACTCCAGAATTACAAATGTTGTGAGCCCATCTCAGGGAGCCAACCTTCAAAACACAGGAGAAATAAATGCAAATCCCATCAGGTGTTTTAACATCCTTCCCTTCAGAATACCAAGACTCTAGAACAAACCAGAGGATCAATGCCACTGGCCTCTGTGTCCAACCGCTGCAGAATAAACAGCACAAGGCAGGCCCATAAAACAAATCAATGAATTGAAAAGACTTGAACCCAGGTAGTGTGTTTTCTGAATTAAGCTAGAGATAGATAACAGTACATTCAGAAAATCTCCAAATATTTGGAAATTAAATAGCATACTTACAACATATTATATATAAAGAAGAAATCATAAGATATGCCTAATTACATTTAGTAATGTTTTATATTAATAAAATTCAATATGCCAAGATTTTTAGCGAGATTTTTCTGGGTATGTGGCACAAACCTGTATCTCACCCAGTAATTGGTGATAAAATAAAATGTGAGGACCAGCTGGGGGTACCTGCTAGGTCCCTGAGAACTGGCCAGTGAGATCACCTGTTTGCTATCACTTGGGAGGCTGAGTCAGGAGGATCAAAGTTCAAAGCTAGCCTGGGCTACATAGTGAGTTCAGGATCATAATGATAGCCGATTTTAAAAACAAAACAAACAAACAAAAACAAACCAAAAACTGTACACTTAAGTTAAATCATCACTTATAGAAAAATGAAGAGATTAGCATGCTCATATGGAAGAGAGATGTTTACATGCTAACAGAAGGTGAGCTGACTAAATGGTGAGCAATGCTGAGGAGGTAGAGATAGGAGCAGCTAGCTACTCAGTGAGGAGAGACACCAACAGTGAAGAATGGCACAAATCAACCGAGACAAGGAAAGAGAAAAATACAAATTAACACTGCCAGGCAGTGGGGAGATGGGTCACGGGGCAAACCCTGGCTATTCAAGCCCTGGGGTAGCCTGAGCTTACAGCCCTGGTGCTGCCCTGGGGTAGCCTGAGCCTACAGCTCTGGTGCTTTGGTGAGACAGGAGGTGGAGACACGAGAATTCCTGGGAGTTCAAGGGTCACTTAGCCTGGAGTGTACAGTGTGAAACAACAGAGACACTCATACAAGTTATAAGTAAGAACCAACAACTGAAGTTATCTTCTACCTTCCAGTAACACGCATGTGCATGCATGCACGCACGTGCACACATACACACACACACACACACACACACACACACACACACACATACACACCTAGTAAGAAATAAAACAATATGTATCTGTAAACCCTAGACACGTTAAAAGGACAATAATGTAATAATTGTTGGGCTGGTTATGTGGTTCAGTTGATAGAGTGCTTGCCTATCTTGTGTAAACCCTGAAGCCATGGTGGCACTTGTCAATCCTATTACTTCAGATATAAGGATAGGATTGGAATTTAAGGTCATCCTCAGCTACATAAGTACTGTAAGGCCAGCCTGGACTACTTGAGACACTGTTTCAAAAATAAATAAATAAAAATTAATTAAATAATATTTTGAAAATCTTTATTGCAATGTATTCCGCAGCCACAGAGAGGAGAGGAAGAGGCTGTCACGAGAGGAGATGGACCATGAGTACCTGCCCTGAGAAACAGCGAGTAATGATGGACATATGTCTGGGATGTGAGTTAGAATAGCTCCAAAGCCTGCCAATCTCGGCTCACGGCTTGTAAATAAAATACCTGGATTGAATGTCTTTTATATGGGTTAGCTGGAATATTTAATTCATTTTACATTTGGTGCCCAATGTAGGTAGAGATTTGACCAGAGAAGACCCCCTGAAGATTTTAGCTACAGACAAGAAGAGGGAGATTGGCAAAATCAATAAACAAGACAGGTAAGGTATGTGCTGATCCTTCTACACAGGAACAATTCTGGGACCGGCTGAGATGTAAATGTCTATGTATAGCCAATAAATATTATTGGCTACATAGTCCTCATGACTCATTAATACATACCATCCTTTTAATTGGCATAGATAAAAATTCTGTTTATGCAACTCTCTTAAAAATCCAAACTTTAGTCCCAGTCCTTTTGATAGCTGCTATTGCAAACTGTTAGGGATGGTTAAGAATACAAACACTTTGTTTTAGGGTTAAGATTAGGGTTTTCTCTCTTATATGTGGAGGGATAGCTTAATAGCTTGCTCTTCACTCAGAAGTAAGTATCATCCATATGTAGATCAGACTGCCCTAGAACCCAGAGAGAGCTGCCTGCCCCTACCCCTCCCCCACCATAATAACAGGGACCAGGGGGGGGTGTGCACTATCACATCCAGCCTCAACAACATATTCTTTTTAAAAAAAGTTTATTTATTTTATGTATGTGAGTATTCTATCTGCAATTACATCTGCATGCTAGAAGGGGGCATTAGACCCCATTGCAGCTGGTTGTGGGCCACCATGAGATTGCTGGGAATTGAACTCTAGACCTCAGGAAGTACAGTCAGTGCCCATAACCACTGAGCCATTTCTCCAGCCCCAACAAAATAATCTTGAAAGCATCAAGTGTGTGAATAGGTAAGAAGATGGTTTCTTACAGGAGGTCACTTAGTTATCGTAGAGGGACTCAGAGCTTGGGAGGTAGGAATGGGTGACCTGTCTGTTGTCTGATAAGGAACAAGATGGCCACACAGACTCAAACCCTGTCCCCAGAGGTGTTTTATTAGGTGTAAAAGGAGAGAGAAACATAACCAAGAAAGCTAGCTGGGACCCCAACTGAGCAGAGATAACCTCACCATAGCCAGGACAGATCAGCCCCACATGTGACACAAGCGACAGGCAGCACTCCAGCTGTACATCTGAATGTGGGATGTGGATCAGAACACACTTCACACAATATTCAGCCATTGGTCTTCAGCAAGGTTATGGGCCTGAGAAAGAAAGTCCAGGACAATCTGTGTTAAAGAACGCTAGAAGACATGGTGACAAAGGACCTGGATCGGATCTGGTTTGGAAAAGCATCTCTAGTAAGAACTGGGTGACAGGGCAGGGCATGTTTCACATGTAATCCTCACTACTCAGGAGGCTGAGCTACAGTGACTGACATCCACACTTGTTCCCTGGTTCCCATAAGCATACTGTAGTGTTTACACCAGTAAACACACATGCACACTCACACACAGTCACACACGCTCGCATATACACTCATACACACAGTCTCTCTCTCATACACACACTTATTAACATACACTCTCACACACTCACACACACTCATACTCATACACTCATACATACTCATACACAGAGAGACAAATACAGACACACACACATTCACACACTCATACACACACAGACAAATACACAGACTCACACACACAGAGACAATACACACACATATACACTCACACAGACATACACAGACATTATACATTATTCACTCATAGGACAAAGCCTGGGCTGCATCACAATACTAGATTCTTGTGTTTCCAGAGTGTCAGGGGACCTGTGTTCAGTCTTCAGTAGTGTGTGTGTGTGTGTGTGTGTGTGTGTGTGTGTGTGTGTGTGTGTCTAGGTTTTTAGGTCAGCTGAGAACATTTGGCAATAATCTTTGGATTAGAAAAATAGAATTGGGAGCCAGCGAGGTGGCTCAATAATTAAGAGCATTTGCTGCACTCGTAGAGAACCCAGGTTCAGTTCCCAGCACCCACATCAGGCAGCCCACCACAGCATAAAACTCCATAGAATCAGACATTTTCTTTTGGCCTCCATGAGGCTGCTCACACCTGGCACATACACAACCAAAACAGCCACACACATACACAAAATAAAAATGCAATTTTTAACACGAAAATACAATTGTGGTCATGTTCATTTTCCTGATTTTAATCTATGTGTTGTTTTTATGTAAGAGTAAATTTTTGTACATAGATAAGTACACTGAAATAAAAACTTTCATTCACGTGTGTGTGTGTGTGTGTGTGTGTGTGTGTGTGTGTTACAGAATGCTCACATATATGCAGAGTGAGCAAGGAATTGGTGACGTACGGATGAACGGACAAACAGTAAGATGCCAACAGCTGAGGAATCAATTGTGCTAAAGCATAATCAGTAACTTGTTCATCTGACACGTCTACAGGTTACAAGCTACAAAAAAATAAAAAATGTAAAAGCATTGAGGTAAGGCTGGAGGGAGGGCTTAACAGTCAAGAGCAATTGCTACTCCTGCAGAGGACCTGGATTCAATTCCCATTACATATACAGCAGCTCTCAACCATCTGAAACTCCAGTTCCCAGAGCATCTGCCCCCTCTTCTGGCCTATGTGGGTACTGCATGCACATGTTATACACACACACACACACACACACACACACACACACACACACACACACACTCTTAGGCAAAAAAGGCATACACATAAAGTAAAAAGATAAATCTTAAAAAAAAAAGTCAGAACATTTAGTCACAACATTGATGATAAAGAGAAAATGTATGGAAAGTCCAGAGCCTGAGTTGAGTACTTCATCACAGATGGTCTTATCTTCACAGGAGGAAAAATGGGAGATAGGTGAAGGTGTAGACAGGTGACCCTGTTTAGGTTTTTTACAAGGTTCTTTCCTCATCAAGGAAATAGAGGATGCCCAAAGAGGTGGGGAACTCCTAGAGACAGTGGAGATGGAGGGGCTTGGAGTGAGGGGCTGCCACAGCATTCAGGAAAAGTAGGCATGGTATTTGCACCGAGAGTAATGGGAATGTTTTCAAATAGGTCTCTGCCATCACATGATGTCCCCTGAAAATCCAAACGTACCAGGCGTGGTGGCACTTGTCCAGGAGACTGAGGCAGAGGCAGAGGCAGAGGCAGAGGCAGAGGCAGAGGCAGAGGCAGAGGCAGAGGCAGAGGCAGAGGCAGAGGCAGAGGCAGAGGCAGAGGCAGAGGCAGAGGCAGAGGCAGAGGCAGAGGCAGAGGCAGAGGCAGAGGCAGGTGCACTTCTGTGAGTTTGAGGCTAGGCAGGGCTATATGGGAAGTCCCCGTCTCCAAAAGAAATCACCCAAAAGTAGTAGTGCTGACTTCCACGGGTGTACAGTAATGGACCCAGGACTGTGTGTCTATGAGCCCTGCCCACTTGGTCTGCATGCCTGTGATTTTTCTGGATACACTGTTCAGAACCCTATTAGAAAATGGCAGAAAACCTGCTGTAGAATGGGTGAAGCCATGGTCCTAAACATTTGAGGAACAGAGGGTTTCAGGAATGGCCTTAAGCAACACCTTGGACATTGGACCATCTCTCCCTGTGTGTTATGTTCTCTTCTGCCCTCTTGTTTAAAGGCTCTGCAAGATGGCTTCCATGGTCCAAAGCTTCTCTTGTCTAGGACCCAAACTCAGCAAGAAACCACAGATGCTTTCATCGTTACAATTTGACTTGTTTCAAATCCCATTCCTGAGTCCGTTAATCTACCTAGAAACATAGTACCCACTCACTAACTGGCTCAGGAAAATATTAAATGTCCTAGTCTTGAAAGCTCTGAAGAGCCCATATCCAGCTTAAATGAACTGTCCAAACTGAAAATGGGAGCTTCCAGGAGAATAAACACATCCAGCTGTTTCTAAGGTGACCTGACTGACTCTGCATCTCTTCTTGTCCTTCCTTTACTCCAGGGAACGCTTCCAAGCCTCAGACCATGAAGCACCCGCACCAAAGATCTACAGGCCTGGCTGAGGGAGAGCCAATCAGAAGGTTTCTGGGATCCAGTAATGTCTTACACAAGCAAACAGGTTCCCACAGCCCAGTAGCTGGGCTCTCTCCAGTGTGACCTTACAGCTTATCCCCCACCCCTACCCCCTTGATTCTGGGCTGTCCTGCGGCTCAAGCATGCCAATAGCATGCAGAGCCCATGGCATAATGTGCCATTCCTCTCCTCCTACTGGTTGCTCTGGCTTTCTTGCTGATAGGACCCAGCCAATCTCTTGGAGACTAAGACACAGAATACAAGACCAGTTCTGCCTGCCCCAGGAGAGGTCCAGCACATGAAAGAGCCTCCAAGGCTCACAAAGCCCCCCCCCCCCCAGCCCAAAGTGACTGTAGATTTGTGACAGACCTTTGCCGTGTTCCACCAGCCTTCCTGACCTGCTGAGCAACCTAAGGGGCTCATTTACCCAGGCCAGTGCTTCTCCTGAGCTCTCACTCATTGTCACTCAGCATTACTGGGGCTCTAGATAGCTGATGCATACTCCCACAGAAGCCAGATTCTCTGCGGCGATGACCTCTGGCAGATGGTGTTAAACATGATTAATCCTGTGGAGAAGGGGCTGGAGGTGGTATTAAAATGTGGATATAAGCCAAAACTATAGAGAAACGGAAACTTACAAAGTGGCAAAAATAAGAAAGAAAGAAAGAAAGAAAGAAAGAAAGAAAGAAAGAAAGAAAGAAAGAAAGAAAGAAAGAAAGAAAGAAAGAAAGAAAGGGAAAGGAAAGAGGCTAGCCTGCTGCTTCCAGAGAAAGGCCAGCCAACTCCTCAAAGGCAGAGGCAGAAACCTAGTTGACAGCCTGCTTCTAGTTTCTACAAGGGCAAACCTTGTTTTTTTCTCCACCAAGAATCCCTTATCAGTGCCCAGTGAACTCCTTTTATCTGAGTTACTGTGAATGGGTTTCTGTTCCTCTTGGCCACTTTGTCACTACAAAGAAGCTAGATTTCAATGCATCCTATGAAAAACAATAGACTTCCATGTGTATCCGTGAGCCCAAACTGTCCAGTGCTTAGCCATGTGGCTAGAGATAGTTACCGGACCTCAGCCCACATCTGAGGTCAAGGTCGTGTGTCCTCTGCAGAGGCATCTTTCATTCTGCCTCAGCAGGCCTTCTGGAGACTCAGCTGCACACACAGCAAAGGTTTATCATTACTCTCATCCTCAGCCAAGAATGGGGCCTCCAGAGAAGCCCAGCTGCTGTCCCAGACATTACCATTCCACCACCACCACCACGAGTTCTGGTTCCTTCCAGGTCTACAGAGTCAGAGTGATTCGGATAATAGGGAGAGAATTGGGAGCTCAGCAGCTCTTCAGAGAGCAGAGGTCCAGGAATCTGAATTGGACCTAAGAGAGAGAAGGACACAGTTTCTTCCTGATGCAGCCCGAGCTACAGAGTTACTCTGATGGATTCTCCTGCTGAAAATCATCACAGGGAGGGGCCTCCAAAGAGGTGGAATGGAAAGTCAACGGGCCAGGTATCTCAGAGGCTCTGAACCCCCAAATTCCTGAAATCTGTTAAATTCTCACATTTCCCTTGGAGCTGAATCAACTAAAAAGGTATCTTCACATCAGCCCAAATTTCTTTCAAATGTCTCCATATCTGATAAACAAAAAAAAAAAAAAGGCACAAGGTTGAAGAGTCTGTTTCAGTCTTTCCCATGAGTTGAATCTGCACAAGCCACAGGCTTTGCCAGGGCCAGGGGAGGAGTCTGGTGGCTCCAGTCTCTCACTCAAGGGAAGGGTTAAACCCTGTTTCCCTTCTCCACAGGTGCTCCTCTGGGGCAAGTGAACTCAGCCTTTCCATGTTTAGACCAAACGCCTCAGATTCCAGCCTGGCAGGTGTTCATGTGTATGAGCAAATTTTGATTTTGAAAGTGTTTTTTTCCTCCTACTCCAAGTCTTGGGCCAGGAGTGCAGGCTTCAGGCTAACTCCGGGTTAGCCAACACTGCCTCTCTGCGGCACTGAGCTGCAAGCCAGAGCCGATGAGACACACAAGAGGAAAGGTGAGATTCGGAATCAGAAGGTCCTGGGTTGGGTTCTGCTGAAGCCGCTTGGCAGCTGGGGACCTCCAGGCACAGCCTGTGGCTCCTGTGCCTCGGGGTTCCCCTTAGGAAAGTAGGTAGAGCAGTCTGCTGGTGCTGAGATGCCACACCAGGGTCTGGCTCAGTCTTCTCTTGTAACAAATGGCTGTATGGTAGTCAAGAGTCTTGATTGCAGGCTGTGTGGTAATCAAATGGAATTTACTGGAAGGCTATCAGGGGCTCATGGGATTGGCAGGGACTAGTCATGAAGTCTGGAAAATGACCAGAGACCAAGGAATTGCAACAGGGGCCTTCTCAAGGTCATGGGAATGGGTGGCCTATGCGCCACCCGCTGCCCCTAGCTTGAAGAGCCTTCCAGCAGACATCCCTTCCCAAGCTTAGATCAATCATTCAGGATTCTGGGCCTTGTAAGATTTGGTTGCTTTCTTCTGGGTGATAGTTACCCACTTTCCAAGCATCTGGAACAGAGAGGAGATGTGGGCTGTGCTTCCATAGAGGGGGAACCCTAGCGTGACCATTGATGGCCCAGGAAGGGTCACCACTGGAAAAGTGAATACCTCCAGGATGGTCTGCTGGCCCCTGAGGCATCCCAACCCATAGGTGCTCAGCTGTGGGCATTCTGATTGGCGGGAGCACAGTAGGCAGAGTATCCCGGAAAGACGGGTTGGGCTCAGAAGGGCTGGCCTCGGGCTTCTGGGTGTAAGGTTTTTATCACTCCGGGTGATGGACGCTGAGGGGAGGCAGCAGATACCTATTGATCCTGACTGCGATATTGGTTAATCAACATCTGTCTGACCTTCTGTTATAGACGGTACCCCTAGGGTGCACTTGGAATGGAAACAGGGGCCTGCCAACTTCTACAATTGCCAGCACTGGTGACAGGGTGCCTTCTGCACATTAAAAGAGTGTCCCCTGCAGCCTGGGCCCCTGAAGCAGAGGATCAGGATACGCAACAGATCAGAGTGGGGTTTGCTGCTAGGGAAATGGTTTTCTCCACGAGACACAGCCATTCCCTAAGGGAGCCGAAACCAGGCTCCTCCAGGGCTTCCAGCAATAACACAGATGTTAACCACTCCGCAGCCCGGGCTATGTACTTCTCCCCTAACATAAAGATGGCTCTGCACCTAAAACGCTCACCAAATAACAGTCTTGTCCTCGGAGACCTTCCAGGGACATTGAGCAACCTGCCCGCTCTGCAGTTTGGTGCTTTGTCTCACCCACTCGTGACTGCCGAAATGTCACAGAAACCCCAGCCCAGCTTCATGTAACCCGATGGCTGCCAAGGGCAGCCAACCTCCGGAAAGAGAAGGTTGGGTTCAGGGAAAACATTCAGCGTCGGCACAGACGTACACATCTCTCTTTTTCTTTTTTCTGGAAGATGCTTTTCCACAGCCTCAAGATCCATTTTCTAAATGAGAAAATGATGACTTGTATGTAACGGCTGCAAGCCAGAGCATCTATCATTTATGGACTCCACAGCGTTTATTGAGCCCGCCGTCTAGAGAGCCCCGCCCCGCACTGCATGCCTTTAAGAGCCAGCAGGGGAAGGCTAAACAAACAGGTCTCTACCACTGGCTTTCTCCAGCTTTCCCACTCTCCCTGGCCCCTTCCACTGTAGTCCAGTGCTGACTGTCAGTCTCCGCTTGGTCCTTTTACTGATTTTCCAGTTCCTCCAGGACCCCCCCAGCCCCACAAAGCCTGGCTTCTGCCCCTTCTCAAACCCATCTTCTCTCCTCTTCCGATAATCCCTTCTGGGTCTAGCCATCGTGCATTCATTCCTCCTTCATTCACTCATTCCTCAAACACTTCTTATGCGACAATTCCAAGTCAGATGCTGGGAACATAGAGAGGAACAAGACAGGACTTCTCTTCAGAAGTTTACATCCCAGACATAAATGACAGAGAGACAATGGAAGAAATGGAAACGTGTCCGGCATTGAGAAGTCCTAGGCCAAGGCAAATGTCTCTAGTGGCTAGAAGGAAGCTGGGAAGGGACCTGGTGGCTCTGACTGGGTGGTCAGGGAAGGCAGCCACGAAGGAGTTGAAATCAGCCATTCTAAATTGCTTGCACTTCTGAAACTGCTCAGGATGCAGTCTGTTCTGGGTACAGGGCCTCCAGAATGTCATCCCGGCTTCCATGTCCTCTGTATGAGGCAGGTACCCACACCATCGCTATAAGGAAACTGGTCCCAATCTACAAGAGGCTGGCTGCCCCCCTCCACCCTCTCTGTTCTGCTCATCCACAGAAACGTTTCTCCAGCTTAGCCTCCACTCCACACCTGCCCCACTGCCTGGATGCTTCCCCCAGCCCCTCCAGAGTAAGCTTCCCATCAGGAGAGCAGAGAAGCACTTCAGAGAGATCAGGGAACGCAGCTGAGCTCTGGGCTTGGTGACCATCAACAATGTTTCCAGCGTTTTTTGTTTGATTAAATCCCAATGGGCATTTTCTTCCCTTCCACTCTCTTCCCCCTTAACTTTCAAGCCATATGGTTCTGATTCATTTATACTTAACTAACTACAGCATTGGTTTTGTAAGAGCTATTTGATGTCCTAGACTCTTCTGAGACTTTTCATACAATTTTCTAACTCTTTTTTTTTTTTTTACTGTGAAACCCAGCGTGCTCTTTTGCCAGCAATAACCAGTGAGTGGGGCCAGGAGGCTCTGGTTTGGTCACCAGGCCCAGGCCCTGTGGTTATGAGTGAGGCCGCCAAATTTGGCAAAATGTGTTGGGTTTTTTGTTTTGTTTGTTTGTTTGTTTTATTCCCAGTGAAATTCTAAAAAGGTTCTCAGAAAAATAAAGAGGAGAGAGACCTATTAGTCAAGGGGCTCTTGAGTGGTACGGCCTTTCCCCCAGAGAGAGGCTCTGTAACCATGGCTCTCTCCAGCTTTCCCCGGGGGATGTGACCAGCAGTTTGATTGTTCAATAAAGTCTGGAGGATTTTCCACTTCAGGGTTCTGCCCTGTCTCGTCAGATCTTAGAAAGTGACATTTGTGTAAACAGGTATCATTTTACAAGGATGCTGGCTTTCTGGCCAACTTGGCTGTAAGGTAGCTGTAGTTGTTGCTCTTGCAGGAGAGAAAAGACACTGGAACCTGATGAGGTCTCTCACCTTGCCAGCCCTCTGCGGCACTGTAGGCCTGCAGACCCTTGTGTTTGCGGGGACAGGAAGCGTTCTGTCGTGACAGGCAGTGGTAATGCCATTTAGCAACCACTATGGCAGGGCAGGGGGGAGGCTCTGCCCTCGGAAGGAATTAAGGCTCCATTCACACAGCAAGTTGATTCTGAGTAAACAGGGTCATTATAAAGCAAGGCTACCTACACGTGCTTGGTCTCTTCTGCAGACAGCTAGATCCCCTTCCACTTCTTTACTGAACTGTGATGTAACCAGGGAGGTCCTTGCCAAGACAGCAGCAACATAGTGTTTGGACTTTCCAGCTACCAGGCATGTGACTCAGATAACCCTCTTTTCTTTATAAAGTAAAGTCGTGCTCTGGGTATTCTGTTATAGCAACAGAAAACAAACTACTACGCACCCAAAACCCAGGCCATAGAACATGGAAAGAAACTTATCAAAAGGCCCTTAAGAGAAGGTAAGGTGCATGCTGATTAAACTAGACCTGTAGTATAGTCTGCAGAAACATACACCAGTACTATTGAATACCTATATACCAGACAGGACCATAATATTACAAAGTATTACAATGGAAAGGATTGGATTTGGAGGTCAGGAGGCAGAATGATAAGCTCACTTGTCTAAGGTTTAATGATCAGAGGGATTTGAAGCCTGCTACGTCTGACTTCAAGGTTCCCTTCAACATCAACTAAGAGCTGATACTTCATCCCCACAAGGTAAATGGCAAAATCGCACAAGGCTATAGAAACAGGGCTAGGGTACTTGGTTGAAATCAAGACAAGGCCTGCATAGGACAAGGTATGTAAATGCTAAGCTTCCTCCCCAAGAGCAGGGCTGGGAGGAGGGGGGAGGGAATCTGGAATGATTCACCATGGGAAGAGAGATGAGAAAAGCCAGGACCCAGTGCACACACACGGTGGCCTATACAGGGTACGGAGGGAGAAGATTCTGAGACATGGGTGCATGGTGTGGACTGAATACATTCAGAAAATGGGGATCCAAGCCAGCCTGGCTCAGACAAAGGAGAAGCACGTTGGCAGGAGGATGACCGAGTTGGCAGGAGAATAACACTTGGCTGTTTTGTTGCCAAACAAAGGAAAAATAACATTTTTACCAAGGGACTGGGAAATATGATTTAGTTTTCACATGCCTGCTGCACAGCATGAGGGACTGTGTTTGGATCCCCAATACCTGTATAAAAGGCCAGACACGGTAGCATGTACCAGCTACATGAGCTACATGAGCTGTAATCTCAGCACTGCGGAGGCAGAGACAGACAGCTCCCCAGGCTTGCTAGCCAGAATAGTCAAGTCAGTGAGAGACCCCGTCTCAAAAAGTAAGCTGGATATCAATAGAGGATGACATCTGACATCAATCTCTGGACTCCATATGCCCATGAATACACAAACACACATGCACAAATGCACACCTCACAAACATACACAACACACACATGCACAAATGCTACATATGCACACAGATGCACAAGTACTCTCTCTCACACACACATCACATACCACATACAGAGAGACATGCACACACACACATGCATACATGCCACGCATGCACATGGATGCACAGGTACATACACACCACATACACACATCACTCACATACACACACATTATATACACACAGCACACACACGTACACATGCACACAGATGCACAGGTACACATACATGCATACATACACACCACATACACATGCATGCCATACATATACAGCACAAACACACATGCATAACACATGCCACACATACACATACAGCACACATGCCACACATGCACATGGATGTACAGGTACACACACATGCACACATACACACCACATACATATCACACACACATCTCACTCATTCACACTTTTACAGTGGTTTGTCACAGTCCAGCAGTTCTTAGACTTGTCTTATTATGCCCATTTTCTCACTTATCTTTGCAGCATCTTTCACAGCTTGCCTCAGTTCCCATCTACACTTTGCACAGAAAAAAAGTAATTAACGTTCAAAGATATAACATGACTTCCCCCAAGGTGCTTGGACTCCAGGAGTAGAATGAGAGTCTGCTGATATCCTGCTGTTTGAGCTCAGAATAAACTGCAGTTATCATACCAGGACCTGTGCGTGAGATGTGCCCTGCTGGGGCCTCAGGCCATTGTCACCTCCCCCTGACAGCTCTTCAGATACACCAACTTCCTTCCAGCTTTAGATAGAGCGCCTTTCTGTGCTCCAGAATGACCGACCACACTGGCTGCCGTCACTGCATAGGCTTTAGCACCAAGCTTGACTTCAGAGTCCACCACCGCCTTCCTGCTGCTCTCTGGACAGCGGCTGTTCCGATCACAGCCACGGCTGCTTTATAGAGCAGTGTTTTCTTTTCTCTTGTCTGTCTCCCCCACTTAGGCCACCTCCAACTTTGCACCTTGTGTCTTCAGGAGACCACGTGCCCCCCCCACCCCCGCCGCCAGTCTGGGATGCTCTTGGGGAGGTAGGTAAGCTTTAGGAGTTGGGGTCTTCCCAAGAAGTCAGGTCACTGAGGGAAGACCCCTGAGACCATGGGCTCCCCACCCCACCACCCTTTCTGGTTTTTGGCTTCCATAGGCAGCCAGCTTTGCTCTGCTGCCTCACTGCAGGCTCCCGACAATGGATCAGCACAGCAGAGACTCGCACCTCTAAAGCTTGAGTCATAATAAACCATAAGTTAATGACCTGGTGCCTTTGTCACTGTGGCACTTGACTAGCACAGGTCCTAAACCCAGTGATCTCAGTTTTAGTTTGAACTGTCCTCCAATGACATGTGGTGGTCCTCAACCTCTGACCCCATGGCAGTTTGTGGTACTGTGAGGTTGACTCTTCCTATTGGAGAGTTAGCCTCATTTCTGCTGTCTTCAATACCCCCTGAGGGGTCAGAAGACACACACTGATTGGATCCCCAGTGGCTGTCAGCACAGTCATTGGGACTTGTGTCAACAGCAGGGCTAAGAGCCTGCAGGCTGACTAGCAGTAAGGGTGGGTCAGCCAAGGATGAGCTGAGCCCATCCTTCTCTTCCCAAAGTCTCCAAAGAGATCGTTCAGAGGCAGAGCCTTGATGGACCGACTGTCCTCGAATACCAGAGGAACTGAAACTCAGGAGGCAGCGCTGCGCGTGGAAGCTGCTGGAGCAGAGAAGAAGAAAGTCTGCAAGAAAGGGCCATGTGTCTATCCCGAGGCTGCCAGAGGTTCCGCCTGCCCTCCAATCCCAGGCCCTGTCAGGGCCCCTCCCTTTCCAGCAGCGACTGGCAGTTCTTTGTATCCAAAGAGCCAAGCTGAAGCTCCACCAAATCCTCCGAGCCAAAGTTCCATACCAAAAATATGTTCCAGCTTTGGTGGGGAGATGGGATGCGTTTCACGTACGTCCTATACACGCAGAAGTCTAGGAAAATATTCCAGGAAAGATGGGCTGGAAACTCTGCTATAGCGACCGACCGACTGTCCCTATGGCCTCTGCTGTCTGATGCTGTGCGACCACAGGCATCTCAGCCATGACTTCCCCTTGCAGGAAGCAGGTGGCTTTAGGAACAGCTTGGTCTAGGTGCCCCAAATGTCTCCCTCCTGCCCGCCCCCAACACCTGACATTTGTGCTTTTCTGCCTCAGTCTCTCTGGTGGGCTTCTGGTATCTCAAAGCTCTACAGTCTGCTTATTTCTTTCCAAACAGATTCCTCCAACATGTTCCCAAAGATTGAGGATCATTGGACACTTTGAGCATTTCACTTTGAATGATGTTGAGATGGGAGATGCACCAGTTGATTGGTCAACACCAGATCGTGTGATTACCTCTAACGTATGGGGATGGGATGGAGCCTGAGCAGAGGCTCTGACCAGTCCCATGGGACTAGACCTCCACTCGAGTGCATGAGATATTTACAAACAACGAAGGGTCAAAGCACTTCTCAACAAAAAAAGGCAAGGCTGGAGGTCCTGCCTATCCTGCCACCTGCCAGCCAGGTGTCAAGGGCAAATCCTGTCCCCACTGAGACTCAAGTTTCCTGGTCTAGATGTCAGCAGCGAACCCACCCTGCTGATGGCTCAATAGGTCACTCAGGTAGAAGGTTCAGGACATGTTCAGGACAATGGAACACTCAGCAGATGGTGGTGGCTAGAAGGATCCTGGCCTCTTGAGACAAGGCTGAACCATGAACAACTCCCTGCAACCTACTCTTCCCTTCTTGTTCGTAAAGGATACATATATTTGACAGTTAGTGGATAAAAACATCTACACTAGTAAGCCCATGAAGGTATTTTGTCCAGGTAAGAATGTGAGCCACAGGCAAAGGTCTGCCCAGCTCCCTCGCCAAGCATAGGGCCTCTGCAGCCGTTTAGAGTCACATGTCATCTCCTGGCCACGGCTGACCTGAGCAGGGGCAGACACCTCATCTAGAGCCCATCTGGGGCTCTCAACAGGAGACTGAGAACCAGGACTCAGAAACATCAACATCATTTCTACCTGTGACCTTGGAGACGTGTGCAGAAAGGCAGGAGGTTGGCGGCTCCCTGGGGTAGAGCTCTGACCTCCTGACTTTCTGCTACACAGCTCTGTATAACCCATCCCTGCATAGCAAGCAAGGAATTGAGAGTGGTGGGTGCTGGGGAGAGTTCTTCTGAGATTCACAGCAATCCTTCCCAGAGGTTCTCATTATAGACCCATTTTCCACAAGAGGAAAATGAAGGTCGGAGAGCTGGAGTCAGCTGCTGAAAGCCATACAGTTGGCATGTAGCTAAGTTGGCATTTGAACCCACATCAGAACATAAGCTTCCCCAGCCCTACCACCCCATAGTCTTATTATCCAAGTGTTCAGTGCTTGTACTTGAACTGTGCCTGTATGTGGCTTCATACTTAGAAGTCCCGGTACTTTGTCTTCTTGCCAAGCAATGCAAGGCTTCCTGGAAGAAGACCTGAGGTTTATCGATGACCTGGAGTTTGCCAAACAATGGAAGATAGCAGCTAGAATCTTGATCCAGTCTCGCTTCTGTGATGAACACCATAGATGAGGTGGCCCTAGGTGACTTGTAAGCAACTTATTCTCACAATCTGGAAGTTAGAGGTTTAAGGTCACAGTGCTGGCAGATCCTAGAAGACAGTCACCTTTGCACTGTCTTCATGGGGCACAAGCAGTCAGGGAACCTGGCTGACTCTTACCAGACACTAATTTCATCCCGAAGGCTCTGCCACTGCGCTCCAGTTACTTCCAAATACTGCCACACCTGGTACTAGATTTCAACACAGGAATCCTGGGTGACATAAACGTTTGGTCTAGACTGAGTTCATGTTTGAATGCAGGTGCTCTTCAGAACAGAAACAGTTTGTCGAGAGCAGACTGGGAGCTCACAGGCCTTCTGGGAGGCACAGAAGAGCACAGTCTAGAAAAGGCAGAGCCTCACTCTAAAGCTGCAGCTCTCAAACCCTGGGTCACGACCCCTCTGGGGGCTGATTGTTTCCTTCACGGGGTGGCCTAACACAGAGATATTTACATTACTGTTCCTAACTGTCGCAAAATTACAGTTATGAAGAAACAACAAGAATAATTGTATGGCTGGGCTCACCACAACATGAGGAACCGTGTGAAAGGGTCTCAGTCTTAGGGATAATAAGAGCCATTGCCTTAAAGTCCACTAGAAACTGTCCAGCGCTGATCTCAGTGCCCCAGCACAAGACATCCGACTCTCATCCCCACCCCAGAGAAACTCAAGATTTCTCCAGGTCCCCAAAACTCTGCTTCAACAATTCCTGATGTCAAGGTCAGATCAAGACAAGCGTGTGAGGGGTGGAGTAGAGGCTTAGCATGCCCCAGCTACAAAGGGACCTGGGAATGTAGGCTGCTGTTCTGAGGGTGCAAGGGCTCTGGGGATGCCCGCTTCAAGACTCACAATAAGAACACTCATATGCCAGGTAGCCAGAGACAGTCCCACAGCCATAAGCCCACTACGAAGCATCTAAGACAGGGGGAAGAGGCCTCACAGAGGCCAGAAGCACCATGTATCTTGGCACAATGCCAGGAGATGGCCCTGATCCTTGGAGTGTGTGTGTGTTTGGGACTGAATTACGACTCCCAGGGCTGTTTAGACAGCTTGCAAAGCTTTGCCTTTGCGTGTCTTCTGTCTGCAAGGGCAGACTCTCCTCTTGACGGACCTTGGAAGGCTTGGAGCAGTGCCGAGACTGCTGCTGAAGAGGAGATGAGCACGCTGGAAGGCCACAGAGAAAGGATAAGGAGGGGCAGACCCAAGCAAAAAGCCACCAGCCTCCCTCAGCCGAGTCCTGGCTGGCAGCCCATGCTCAGCTCCTGTCCAACCCCCAACCCCCACATACTGTATTTACAGAGCATCCTGGCTCTAGCCTTCTGCATCCAACCTGCCCTTTCCAAGGTAGCAGAAAGCAAGAGCCACAGGCTCCATAAGAACTGTTTTTTTTTTTTTTTTTTTGCTTTTTTGAGTGTACTCATGCAAGCTAGTGCATACACACACACACATACACACACACACACACACACACACACACACACACACATGACTAAATCAATGCTGGTGCCTTCCTCCATCGCTCTCCACCGCATCTCTTGAGACAGGTTCTTTTGTTGACTCACAAACTCTGCCTAGCCTAGCTAACCGCCTTCCCTGGGATCCCTTGTATCTCTCTCTGGCCTCTGAGTGCTGGGATTATAGGTGGCTGCTATGCTGGTCTGGCTTTTATATGTCCTGGGAATCAAATCTCTGTTTTTCACATATGCATAGTGGGTGCTTTATTCGCTATGCACAGTGGGTGCTTTATTCACCCAGCCATCTCGCCAGCCCTATAAACAGTTCTTAAAGGCAAGCTACTAGTGACCCAGACCTTTCCCCCATACTCCTCCTCCACCAGCCTGAAGCTCCGGGTAGGACTTGAGGACAGCTCTGACCCTGGTCCTTTCCATTGCTCCACATCTCTATTTGCGGCTGAGTTGTGGGAACAGTGACAAGACCTGTGGCTAATGTTGGGAAAAGGCTAGGTTGATCTGGCCCCAGGGCCACCCTGCAAGCCCTGCCTATGAGAACAGCAGCAGAGGAGTCCAGTCCTCTGGGCTGTCAGAGGAGGACTTCAGCCTGGCCGGGGGGCAGTGACAGTGGACTTGCTCCTAGCCCTTCCCTGTTCTCCCTTGGCACTCAGCAAACCTCTCCTCAGTTGAGCACCCTTGCCAGCTCCTGGCACAGTGCCCTGCACTGTGGTCCACACCAGATGCCAGGTGCCATCATCTTCTTCCCAGAGCACCTGTTCAATCAGATGTGTCCCTCTTACTCCTTAGCCTCCTCCTCCACAGCAGCCCCTTAGGCTGAAGTTACTCTCTACTGCACAGCACTGCCCTAAGGCCCGACAGTGCACAGCAATGCCCTAAGGCCCGACAATGCAAAGCAGTGTCCTAAGGCCCCACGGTGCACAGCAGTGCCCTAAGGACCCACGGTGCACAGCAGTGTCCTAATGCCCCGTGGTGCACAGCAGTGCCCTAAGGCTTCACAGTGCACAGCAGTGTCTTAAGGCTGGATGGTGCACAGCAGTGCCCTAAGGCCCCACAGTCCACAGCAGTGCCCTAATGCCCCACAGTGCACAGCAGTGCCCTAAGGCCCCACAGTGCACAGCAGTGCTCTAAGGCCTCACAGTGCACAGCAGTGCCCTAAGGCCTGATGGTGCACAGCAGTGCCCTAAGGCCCCACAGTGCACAGCAGTGCCCTAAGGCCCCACACTGCACAGCAGTGCTCTAAGGCCCCACAGTGCACAGCAGTGCTCTAAGGCCTCACTGTGCACAGCAGTGCTCTAAGGCCTCACAGTGCACAGCAGTGCTCTAAGGCCTCACAGTGCACAGCAGTGCCCTAAGGCCCCACGGTGCACAGCAGTGCCCTAAGGCCCCACGGTGCACAGCAGTGCTCTAAGGCCCCACAGTGCACAGCAGTGCCCTAAGGCCTCACAGTGCACAGCAGTGCTCTAAGGCCCCACAGTGCACAGCAGTGCTCTAATACCCCACAGTGCACAGCAGTGCCCTAAGGGCCCACAGTGCACAGCAGTGCTCTAAGGCCTCACAGTGCACAGCGATGGTCCTGGTGGTTCTTTGCTCACTTTGAGTTCCTGCCTCTCTGCCTGAGATTATTTTTCCATTCTCAGGGGATACCTGACCATGTGCCAACAGAAGAAGGATTCCTCTAGTATCTGGTGGGTATAAGTGGTGGTGCATGCCTTTAATCCCAGCACTCTGGATGCATAGGCAGGCATATTTCTGAGTTAGAGGCCAGCCTGGTCTACAAAGTGAGTTCCAGGACAGCCAGGGCTACACAGAGAAACCCTGTCTCAAGAAAAAAAAAAAAAAAAAAGACCGAAATATTGTTTAATACCCTTGAGTGCATGGACAGTTCCCCCCATCACACACACACACACACACACACACACACACACACACACACACACACGACTCAGCCTGCCCCAGTACAGGGAAACCTATCCATATCCACAACACATATCCACCATCCTTCAAGAGCCCCCAAAGACCCATAAAGCTTTGCCCACTGCTGTGACACCATCTTTGATAATGTGCCTGTGTTGTCATCCAAGATATCAGGGACAGATACCCCTCAAAGCATAAATTCAGGGTTTCAGCCTGTGGACCAAGGTCTGGGCTGCTCTTCCAACCTCCCCATAGGACCTATCACTACCTCAGCTATCCCTCCTTGTAGATCCAGGGAAGACCTTCCAACCCTTCACCATCCAGAATCTGGCTTATCCCGAGAGACTGCAGAGGCGCCCTTATTGGTGCCAAGAGACTGGGCCAGGCAAGGGCTACCCTCTGCGGGCCACTCTGCTATGGGGAAAAATATGCTGAGCATCAGCAAAGTCTGAGTCACACCTCTGTCCCCCAACCCCTGGTGTCAAACCTGCTGCCAGGAAGGTTAGCCAAGGCTGAGGCCACAAATGGTAGGAACTGAGTATATGGAGGAGCGGCAGAGATGGCGTCACCCATCTCCTAACCTTCGCTCAAAGAGCCCTGAGCTCCTTGGTCTTGCTTTACAGGTGTGCACTCACACTGAAACAGACCCCTTAGAGTCATGTCCCCTACAGCATGTTCCCTACCACTCCACTCCACTGAGCCCTGCCACTTAGTACTGCCAGGAAGCTCCCATCCTCACCTCCGCTGGAAGGGACGGCAGCAGTTAGAAGGCACGTGTTCTGCTTTGGTCTCTCCTTATGAGTCTCACATATCATCCTGCCTACTATGGTGGGGATGGGTGCTAGCCAGGTCACTCTGGGCCCTCAGTGTTAGTACAAGTCTGGGTCCCCAGGAGTGGACAGCTAGTGGGGAAAACACACACTTCATTGAGTCCAAGAGCTCACATTCCTGTTGACCTACTCTTTAGCTGATCCTACCATCCATCTCCATGTCCTATTTCTCTTAATTGGCTTCACGGGGCCTTTTCTAGAGAGCCCCTATCCCAGATAAGCATGCTCCCACATGAACCAGTTATAGCTATGCATCTCCTTTCCATTGCCTTGGCCGCCTCGAGAGACTCCACTTACTAGGCCACTAAACTAAGAAATATGTGCCATTCCCCCTGTGTGAAATATTCAACTATTGCCCAGGGTAAGAGGATGCTCATGCCTAAAAGCCCACCAGGTCTTCCCCACTGTCTTGCCTTCCCAGCACAGACACCAAGCCCATGTACAGATGCTAAAATGCTGGTTTTCTCAGGCTCCCTTGCAGCTAGGGTAGAGTCACATGACCAATTCTGATCAGTGGGACCTCAGGAGAAGCTGACTGGAGGGCTTATAGGAAAGGTATCCTTTGTTCCTGTGTGTGCCTGTGTCTGTGTGTGTGCGTGTCAACTGCTAGATGTAGAAGCATCAAGGACACATTTCTAATTTTCTACATGTAGAGCAGGATCTATGAAAAATTCTGTAGTTGTGGGATACAGCTGTGTCCCTGCAGGATCTCAAAGGCCTCTCTGCCCCTAAACGTCTTTCTTTATGAAGTCATTGATATATTCCTTGTCTAAGGCAGTGTTTTCCACATGGTGGCTGTACCCCTTATTAGTGCATAAGGTGACTTTGATGAAACCAAGAGAGTGTTGAATTTCTTGTCCCTGTAGCAAATGGAAGACAGCCATGGTATCATAATTACACCATTTTCTAATTCACTAGTGTGTAGATGACTGTAGTTTCTAAGTGGGCTGTTGTAACTTTAGTTTTTTTCAAACTGTATTTTTAATGATGGTTGTTAAATGCTTTAACCTCCCTGTTAGCCCACCACCCACCAGAGGTAGTGAGAAAGAAAGGGTGGGAGTGGGGTTGGAGTGGAACTGTTTGGAAAGGTTCTTTGGAGCAACTTCTGTCTGTGTTGTATGGAAATCAGCAGTTCGATTCACAGGTTAGCAGTAGCAGCTCAATCTACTTGCAAACACATCATGGATACACCAGCAGTCTGATTCGATAGAGTTGGGATAGCAAATATGAATGAGCAGTGGTGGCACTACCTAGCAGAGACAGCCAGGCCTCAGCCTCCACAGGAGCCAGCCGGAAGGACCAGGAGGAACACCAGGAAAAGTTCTCAGTGAAGACGCAAGACCAACAAGTGTTGTACAGCTAGCTCAAAGCTCAGCCTCTATCACTGCTGCCCAGTCCTATTTATACCCTTCAAACATCACGTGTCCTCCACAGGACTCACCTCAGCACGTGTGTCTGTCTCAGCTGACATCACTCTGCCTAACAGCCCCAGTCCCATGAAGTGGTAAGAAACTGCAGCACACTACTGAACGTTTTTTGGCATGTTTCTCCCTATGGAGTTCTGACAAATGCGGCTTGAACTACAAAAGGTAAGGCGGACCAATACATGCGTGTTGTTAGCAAAGAATCTTTCATCACAAGCCGGGCAGTGGTGGCACATGCCTTTAATCCCAGCACTTGGGAGGCAGAGGCTGGTGGATTTCTGAGTTCAAGGCCAGCCTGATCTATTGAGTGAGTTTCAGGCTACACAGAGAAACTCGGTCTCGAAAAACAAAACAAAACAAAACAAAAAATCTTTCATCACATGTCCTTTCTCATGCTTGCTTTAGCAGAACATCCTCTCTCCTGTGTCTGCTTCAGCTAAATGTTCCTTCACGAGTCTGCCTTAGTGAAACATCCTTTCACCCGTGTCTACTTCAGGAAAACACTCCTTTATGTGTTTGCTCCAGTAAAACACCATCCAACACAAGTGACTTTCCAAAGAACCCTTGAAGCTCCCACTTCAGGCTGCTTTCCAAATAACCAAACACAAAGAGGTTCCAGAAAACAAGTGTGCTGATTGAAAGTGAGGGGGAAATTTCCCAAACTGGTTAAAAATATACAAAAACAAACAAACAAACAAACAAAACCATCCATAAAACTCTAGAAGAATCGCACGCTTGGTTTTATTCATCTTGTTTAAGGAAAGTGGTTTATGTTAGAAAAACAAGGCAGTACCTCACTCTGCAGACTCAGACCCTCAAGAAAAAGTCCTTACATCATAATATAAGAGTAGGTATGTGTGAGTGCTGTCTTATTACGAAGGTGTGCTGAGGCAGATGGCTATCACTGGTTTTTAAGATTCAATATTTTTAGTTGTGTAACTTATGTGTGCAGTACCTGCAGGTGCCAGAAGAGGGCATCAGATCCCCTGGAGCTGGAGATACAGGCGGTTGAGAATGGCTTAACAGGAGAGTGGGACTTTGAGCTCACAAGAGCTGCTAACCACTGAGCCAACTCAAACAGCCCCAGGAATCACTTTTATGATTTCCTTGACCCCAGGCTTCTTTTATGGGTCATCATTCCCAGCCATCTCCACAGAGAGCTTTGATGACATTGTCTGACGTCTGTTCACCGTTGGGCCATAAACTCCACAGAAGCAGAAACTAAGGCTAAGTTCTCTGAGTTCCTTCATGCTCCAATACAACCAGTCTCTTAACGGACCTCAAGTGGATAGATTACTGAAGGAATGGAGAAGCAAATCCAGTATCACCTCACTCGAGCCTCCTAAAGAAAACCTGGTTGGATAGAGTTGATCCGTTTTTAACCCTGATACTAGGAAGGAGTTGAACCTCAAAACGCCAGCACACAGACTTTCCCCTACTATGCCAGTCTTCAGGGATCAAGCACAGCACCAGGGTCCTGGGCTGGAGGAGTGGCCAGGAACAGGAAGGGTCACAACACGAGGTCACCACGTTACCAGAGGGGGCCCGAGACACTGCTACTTCCAGTACTCTGATTTTGGATCATGCAATTATAAGTCCTGCTAACTTTCTGAGGACTCTTGACGGAGTCTTTTGAATGCTTTTGGTCAGAGGCCAGCATTTGTCTCCCCAAAATAGAAGTTACATACAATTTTATAATGGATGTTGGCAATAAACGATCATGTGTCACATATCCAAAAAAAAAAAAAATCAGTTTGTAGCAGATTTTGCTGGGTCACATCCCCTCAATTAAGTAAAAATTTCTTGACATAAACCATCCATAATTTAATACCTGCCATCAATTAGGATAGAGGTTTGAATGTCCCTGGGTTTAGCTTCCTGATGACCTTCTTTAAGGGAAACCTACTTCATTTTTGGTTCTAGGGCCTTGATAGCCAGTTATAAAAGAAAATGTCTGATAAAAACGTCTTCTTTTTCATGTCATATGCTCTAAAATGTATAAGGAAGCAGAATATGAGGGGTCTCCCGGGTACAGGGCAGGCTCTCTCTTTACCCGAGTGGTGGTTACTCAGGATGCACACAGGGAAGGGAAGAGACCATGAAGGCATTAGGACCTGTGCTCAGTCTCATACATGAGATCGCCTAATTAAGGACCTGAGAGACGCCCCAGCAGCTAGCAATTCCTGCTGCTCTTCCAGAGGACTGAAGTTCAGTAGCCAGCACTCACACTGGGAGCTCAGTCACCTGTAACAGCAGCTCGAGGGAATCTGATGCCTTCTTCTGGTCTGCAAGAGTACCTGCATACACACGCGCGCGCACACACACACACACAGAGTGAAAATAAAATTTTAAAAGATAACCAAACATTAAAATATTTCAAAATATGTCTGGCTTTAATTGTGCAGAAAACCGGAACATCATGGAGTACTTTAAGTCTGTACAAGTTTCCTGGCATTCCCAAAGCATGGTACAAGACCTCAGATAGGTCAGATTATAGAAATTATATTAACTATGGTGGTCCATGGAGCAATATCAGCCCTCAAAAAGTATTATGGAATAAACGAGTAGTTAATTGCTAACAAGCATGAAAGGAAAGATTCACTTCAAGGAGAGGCAAAGAGGCTGAGGGAAAGACAGGTAGAAAGCGTGTATACACTGGCTACTCCCAGTGTCCCAGGGAATAATACAACTTTAGCATTCAGTTATTTATGTAAAGAGATAAACTCAAGACCTTATGTGTACTGTGAGTCAAGGCTGTTAACCAAGACAGCAGTGAGCAGCCATTCCCAGAAGGGAGCAGCTATCGATAAGGATAATGAAGGACCTCAGAAGGCAGCCATTGGCTAGCAGTCATGACTGGAGACACCATTGGCATATCAGAGCACCAGACAGGAAACAGAAAGTTCTGTATGGAGAGTAGGAGAAGAGACGGAACTGTATCCAGGGAGACTCAGTGACCAAGGATGACAAAGGGATTTGCTTGTTGGGAGGATTTGATTATGCATGGGTCCTAAAGAGGAGGACCAGGAAGGTGACAGAAGGTGACAGAGGCTGGGAAATTGTCCTGTGTAAAGTGGGAGGAGACAGCAGAAAAAGACTTTCATGGAGGCTTACCTAATCTCCCAGCGATGGCAACAGCCTTCCTGTGTCCACTTCACCACACAGCCCACGCTCCCCAAACGGCTCTGGCCATGTTAGCACATTCATATCACATTCCTGATTCAAACCTTCAACTCCATATTAATCCTTGATGTATAGAATCCACTTTCTTCGCCATGAAATTTAAGAGCCTGCACTGGGCAACCTGGCCTCTGCTAACCACAGCTCTCTCTGGTCCCTCAGCGTGTCCCACCCATGTTAATCTACACCTCAGTTTCTCAAATGCACTGATACATTTACTGCCTCAGAGCCCACCTGAAACACTGTCACCCTAAGTGTAAACAGACTGGAAGAGGTCCTTCTGAAAGGAAGGAGGAAAGACTCCCTAAACTTAGTTATACCAGAAGAGCAGTAAGAACACTAGCCAAATTCCTCTAAGACAGAGCTTTCAGGATCCTCGAGATTAACTGAAAGTGTTCAACAATTCAAAAGGAGGACCTTGAAGGCAGCAAGAGAGATTTTTACATACAAGGGGATGAAACTAAATTATCAACTAGGATCTCTGTAATCAGCCAAACTCCTGCAAAAGGATGAGTAAAGCCAGACATTGTCAGATCGATGAAGGGGGGGAGCACACTACCAAAGGCTTCATTTTGAGATAGAGGACAGCAGGCAACAGGTCAGGGTTGAATGAAGGACCAACTTGGTGCCAGTTATGTGAGGGGGTTCTGAAGACCTGGGGCAGGAGTAGCATCGTCTGTTCAGCCCATGGCCCAGCATCTCTTAGTCAGAACACTGCACGAGAGGCCATATGTTGGGAGAGGAAGCAAGTGTTAAAATGCTAAGCATGCAGGATATGTGGGTACATCTTTAATCCCAGAACACTGGAGACAGAAGCTGATGGATTTCTGTGAATTTGAAGTTATCCTCGTCTAGAGTTCCGGGCCGTAGTATTCCAGGGTTACATAATGAGACCCTGTCTCAAAAATAGATAGATAGATAGATAGATAGATAGATAGATAGATAGATAGATAGAAAAGAAAATCCCAACTAAGAATGCCACACTTACTTTAAACCTGTTCTTGTGGAAATTAATCATGTTCTATGAGACTTCACACTCCCAGGAAAGGGCATTAATCCCTGTCAGGGGGTGGCATATTCATTAAAGCACCACTTCTGCTCTGGGGACAGCCACAGCATCATACAATTCATAAGTGAGTCCAGGCTTTCAATATGTGTCATTTTCAAAGTTCATACCCGAAATCCATGGGTTCAAACCACACATAGACACACACACACACACCATAATGTTTTAAATAAGTTTATCATTTGGGTTGGGTCATACTTGGTAGGCCACAAGCTAGACATGCCTGCTGGTCAAATGGTTTTCTGACAAGGCCAAGTTCACTCAAGGGTCAAGGACTGTGTTTTTAACAAACGATGCTGAATCTAATGGATCTTCACAGAGGAAAGACTCAACTGAGCCCTCTACCTCACATGATATATAAAAGTTAACTCAGGGGCTGATGAGATGGCTCAGAGGGTAAGAGCACCCGACTGCTCTTTCGAAGGTGATGAGTTCAAATCCCAGCAACCACATGGTGGCTTACAACCACCTGTAATGAGATCTGACGCCCTCCTCTGGTGCGTCTGAAGTCAGCTTCAGCATACTTATGAAGAATAATAATAAACGAATCCTAGGTCCGGGAAGAGCAAGTGGGACCGACTGGAGTGGGGACGGCCGGAGCGAGCGGGGCTGGCCGGAGCGAGTAACTGGAGCGTGCTGGAGCGACTCAGAGTGGATAAGAGATGTAAGTAGGGGGCCTCAACCCAAGAAAAATCTTCAAAGATATAAAAGAAAAAGTACTGAGAGATTCTGAATTGAAAAAAAGACACTAAATTCAAGAATGAAATAGACATGAAAGTAGCCCATTTTAACCTTATCAAAATTTAAAACATTTGAGATCAAAGGACAGGAAAATCAACAGAATAAGCTAAAACACTTTCAGGCAGTGGATCCAATAAGCATTTATCAATAACCAGACTATATAAAGAGTTCAAGTAACTCTACAAGTCTAAACCCAAACAAATCAACTAGGAGACGGGTAAAGGAAAGCTCGGAGAGATGGTTACGTATTGGCTGCTATTATAGAAGATTAGGTTGGCTCACAACCACCTGGTACTCCAATTCCATGGCATCTGGTGTCCTCTTCTGGCCACCTTGGGCACTACACACACATGGTACACATACATACATGCAGTTAAAACAGACACATAAAATAATAAGTAAAATAGGCAAAAAAATCAAATAGAACTTTCTCTGAAAAAGACATACATAATAGTGTTTAAAAAACAAAAGAAACAATAACGACAACAACAACAAACACAGTTCCCATGGAGCTAAGTACAAATGTGTTTATGTTTGACTCAGAAACTCTACTTCTAAGTATAACATATCCTAAGATTCTCTGGTACATGACTTCTGAGATCTGTGTTTCTGAGTAAAACTCTGTGTTGCTGGGCAATGAAGGCTCTGAACTCCTCCAGTTTACAAGTTTGTAAAGATGTAGCTGTGGTTTATCTCAAAGGACTTGGCAGACTGTGAAGACACAGCTTGTCCAAGGGGAATCCTTTAGAACAGTGGTTCTCAGCCTGCCTAACACTTCAACCTTTAATGTAGCTCCTCATGTTGTGGTGACACCCCCAACCATAAAGTCATTTCCGTTACTATTTCACAATTGTGGTTTGGCTACTGTTATGAAGTGCATTGTAAATATCTGTGCTTTCTGCTGATCTTAGTTGGTTCTGTGAAAAAGATCAGAGGGTGCCACACACAGGTTGAGAACCACTGCTGAAGGCTTTGCTGGAGATGGAAGCAGTTTCATTCATTTGCTCTATGTCATACAGCCACTAATAGAAAACACTATGTGATTATACTCAGACAAGAAACCACTACCAGAGAAATGTTTATCTAGAATATATTTAAAGAAAGATAGTTCTAAATTTGTGCACACTTAATATAATATCAATATGAGTGCATGCATGTGTGAAGTTAGTGTGTGTGTGTGTGTGTGTGTGTGTGTGTGTGTGTGTGTAAATTTATACTGAAAGGGGTAAAGGAGAACAGACAAACTCACATGCCCAGCTCATGTTGCCATGTCTGTCTCTCTCTGAGAAGCCAGCAAAGGTGGACAAACATCAGTGTACATCAGTGTACAACAGGAGATCTCAACATATCACCACCCACTGGTAATTTATGCAGCGCTGCCTTCCTCTTTGGAACTCATGTCTGTGCCCAAAGAATCTACAAAGCTGCTGTGGTTTGAATGCAACCCCCCCCCACCTCCCCTGTGAATCAAGTGGTCCCCAGTTGGTGGGGACACTCTGCAGAGTTGCAGGAAACTTTAGAACCTCACTGGGGAAAGTGGCTCACCTGGGGGATGTGACCTCTAGGGACATCATATTTGTCCAGCCCCTTCCTGTCTGTCTCTTTGCTTCCTGGACACAGTGAATTCAACTTTACTCTGCCTCACCACCACCCAGAGATCACAAAGAAACTCACCTTGGATTGAAACCTCTAAACCTTTGCAATAAGATCACATCTTTCTTCCTTTTAGGTGTTGTTCTCGGGTATTTATTCTAGTGGAAAACAAACAAACAAAAAAAACCAAACCAAACAAACAAACACAATCCCCAAGTGTCTTAGTAAGAATTTAATCTCAATTGTGGTTCCTGTCCTTCCTTTGATCAGATCCCAGATAAAAGACACACAACTTTTATAACAAGCCTTAATCAGCCCTAGAGCTGGGCAGATATCCCCTCTATGCTAATATGTTTACTTCCCTATTAATAACCCTGAGTTGTAACTTGCCTCATTCCACCTGGGCCACTCTAACTCTAGCCAGCCCTCATGACCATGGCATCTTCTCCTCTCTCCACTTTCCTCTTTCACCACATGGTCCTCTCAGCCCCCCATCCCAGGAATCAAACCCCCACCTATCTCCTTTCTGCCCAGCTATAAGCTGTCAATATCTTTATTCACCTATTAGGGATAAATTAAAAAGCAAGATCACATAGCATTACTTGATGTATGTGAAGATTATCTCATGAGAGGAGGCTAGCAGGCCTTGTGGGAGGGGGGCAGTATTTAGCATTACAATACATAGCAAAGATCAAACCTCAACACTCAAGCTTTTGTAAAGTCTGAAGGAATACTGGTCTCCTGGCTTCCTACAGAGCTTGTCTTATGGTCACCGCATGCCTTAACCCGATCCGCAATGGCTCCCGCCATTCCCCGTGAGCTCATCCGCTCACCTTTTGAACCCCAATGGAGCACTCAAACAGCTCCAGTTTCTGGTTTTTATGATTTTTGGGGTTGTTTTGTTATGTTATTTGGTTTGGTTTTGTCTTGTTTTGTTTCCCCTTTATCCAACTAAACACCCGCTGTTATCAAGGGAAGCCTTGTTGGCGGAGGAATCTGAGATGCCTAGCACAGAATCTGACTCAAGTAGGCTGCTCAAGTCTGTTCTGTGAATCAACAACATCGATGAGAATGGTCTAATCACAAAGGAAAGAAAATGTTCCGAGCAACGAGAACCTCGTGCATGGACCGACTAGCCATATTTGGCTGATAAAGAAACCCAGGCGCACTGACATGGGAGAAAAAGAGTCCCAGTCCCTGTAGCTAAAAATGTCCAGAATTTGCGCCACCTTCAGGAATAGTCTACGGCACAGGTGGAGCTACTTATTTCTGTTTCTCTACAAGTCTTAGGGCTCTGTCTGGGGGCTTCTGTCCTATGCTGACCCAGAAGAAGGGAGCATGCGCACTTCTCCAGCGCAGAGGTAACCATTTCACCGATGAAGGAAACTGTGAGCGAGCCCCTGATGGCTTCCACAGGTCTTAGGTGGGGCTCTGCAGGTTCTGAGGCATCTGCAAAGGAAATGGGGTATTACACCAGAGAAAAGCAAGATAAAGACTGATCGTCGCCGGGTGTGGTGGCGCACGCCTTTAATCCCAGCACTCCGGAGGCAGAGGCAGGCGGATTTCTGAGTTCAAGGCCAGCCTGGTCTACAAAGTGAGTTCCAGGACAGCCAGGGCTATACAGAGAAACCCTGTCTCAAAAAACAAAACAAAACAAACAAACAAAAAACTGATTGTCTACAGTTCTCATGATGATGACATCACTCCACAGCTTCACAAGCTCTTCTCGTTATACACCAATTGCGAACTCTAAAAAGAATAAAAAAGGAGCTGTGTCCTGAGCTGGACATGGCCAGGCGAGTGGGTAGTGTGCAAGGCCAGGATACAAAGGGAGTGGGGACACTGGGGAGAGTCAAGGAAATAAGTGGTCATGATGGGATTACAGCGAAGAGAGGATGGGGAACACCCCAGAATTGGGAAATCTCAGTAGGATGCAGTAGTAGGCGAGAGGGCACACTAGAACATCTGCAGGCAGTGACCAAGTCCAGGGAGTTTGGGAATCTTTACCAGAGTTCTGAAGGCCACAGAATGAGTTATTTGGAGGATCTGTCTAAGGGTTTCACTTGGGAGGAAAGAGCTTGTACATCGTTCCATATCATAGTTTATCCTCACAGGAAGTCAGAACAGAAAAATCAAGGCAGGATAGGATCCTGGAGCTAAGAAGTGAAATAGAGGCCATGGAGGGGTACTACCTCTGGCTTGCTCACAATGGCATCTCAGCCTGTTTTCCTATAGTTTTCAAGACTACCAGCTCAGGAATGGCACTGCCCATGTGAGCTGGGCCTTCCCACACCAATCATCAATTAAAATATGTACCACAGGCTAGTCTGATAGGGGCACTTTAACAGTTGTGGTTCTTTCTTCCAAAATGAGTCTAGTTTGTGTTTACTTTACATAAAACTCACCAGCAAAGAGTCTCTGAGGTGCCAGCAGGATCTGAGGTAATGGGAGAAAGAGCTGCTTCTTAGTGTCATTGTTGGCTTCATTTGCATGCTATTTGCCTGTTATTTGCATGTTTGTTTGCATGTCATTTGCAAATGTGAACAGCAAATGTGAACAGCCGCACCTGAGGACGTAGGGCAGGGGGTTGATGGCAGCCAGACCCCATGGTGTACATAAGATAAATCCTTAAAAAGTATTAGTTTCAAATTCCTGCCACAGTGATTGGTGGACATAAGACCCAAACCAAGCCAATGAAAGACTTTCTTTCTGTTGAGTCTGATATGAGAGAGAGAGAGAGAGAGAGAGAGAGAGAGAGAGAGAGAATATGAAAGAGAAAGAGAGGAAAGGGTGGAGGAGGAGGGAGAAAGAAAGAAAGAAAGAAAGAAAGAAAGAAAGAAAGAAGGAAAGAAAAAAAAGAAAGAAGGAACTCTTTTCCGCCAGGAATGTTCACATGCATCAATCAAGAGCTGGTGGGAATCTTCCCTACAATGGGCTACAGAGTGAGCCAGTGAGGGAAAGAGATAGACAGAGATCAGGGCAGTGCTGAACGCATCAGTGCCCTCTATATCCAGCCACTCCTGAATTCTGAATCCAACCTTGGAGGTGTTGGGTATTATCTACTGGAGAGCCTGCGTCCAGCGTGGAGAGCAGAGAGCAGCGGGCCTGCAGGCCCTCCCTCCAGCAGCAAGCAGAAGCACTGGATGCACATGCTGCCTTCTGTTAAGAAACTGAGTTAAAAGCTTAGCAAGTGAGAAGAGCCACAACTGAGGACAGAGGACAGGGCGCAGAGGACAGGACCTGCACAAAAATCTGACATGTGCTCACTACACTTCTCAGGGCACTGGCTAATTCAGAGGACAGAAGAGAATGTAAAACTTCAGACTGTCCCTGGGCAGAGCTCACCACCAAGGGACAAGAGGCACTGGATTCTGAAAACAGGAAGAAAGCCTTGTGGAGATAGATATGTTCCATGCAGTGTCTTGGTGCTTGAAGAGGAAGCTGGAGTCAGGCCTGGACAGGGAAGCAAGGCAGAGCCCCCAGGACCTCTCCACGCTGCCCTCTTAGATGAGGTTGAAGCAATCGACCTCCATGTGACCTGATACAGAAAAAAAATGAATGAGTTGCTACGGAGGAAGATAACATCTCTTAGAGACTTGATGACTATTTTATAAATAATGTCTGATACCTTGAAGCAAAAATTACTAGGCATGCCAAGAGATAAGACCATATAACTAAAAAATGAGATATTGAAACAACGTGGTGAGCTGATAATTCTCTCTCTGCTTAAGCCATGGGAGGATGGAGTTCTAACATCCATGACCAATAGATACCTCACTGACCCCCTCAAAGCCCTTTCGCACCCACTCCAGCCATCCCAGTGCCTCAGCAGACCCTCAGACAGCTCCCCTTCATCTCTACCTGTGTTCAAGCCAGACCGCTTCAAGTAACACAGCCTTTTATTAAGAAACCATGGGGAGGGGTGTCAAGGGCGAGGAGGGGAGTGTTGGGACAAACAGAGCCATATTTGTGCTTACTCTCTTTGTAACTCATTCTGGTTGGTATAACAAAACACCTCATGCTGGAAAGCTCGTGAAAACAGAAAGCCATCTTCTACAGTTTTGTAGGCTGAGAAATGCAAGCTGCAAGCATGGGCAGAGCTGTATCTGCCGGGAGCTGCTGGGCACAAGGGAGGCCACCTCATAGCAGAAGGCACAATCACCTCCCACAGGACTTCTGTAAGGGCACTGAGCCCTTGTCACCTAGTCACCTCGCAAAGGCTCTACGCTTTAAAGAGCATCAGCTGTAAAGGACATAGTGATCATCAAGACCAGCACACTGGGCATGGACTTCCCCTGGGGGATTCTGGAGGTAACAAATGTCCAGGCCTGGTCTACAGAGTGAGCTCTAGGATAGTCAGGGCTACATACAGAAACCCTGTCTCGAAAAACAAAAACAAACAAACAAAAAGTCCAGAGCATGAAGGTTTTTTCAGCAGTAACTTGTTCAAGCTCTGTAACTACAAATTGCACACAGTTTAAGATACTCATAAGAAACGCTCAGTGTTGCCCAGATCATCCTCTGTCACGGGACCTATCTGTGTGACAGAGAAAGAAAGTTAGAGATTAGAAAAAAGTCCCCAGGCAACTCAAGAGGCATGTCCAGGTTTAAGCAAAAGAGGCAGAGTGGAGTGTAGAGGCCAGGTTTCTTAACTCTATTGGATCAGGATCTGCGAGCCCTAAGTTCTGGTTCTCCACCCAATATTCTTGGCTGTAACCTTGAGATACTCAATGTGCCAATGATATATGATCATGGTGATCAGCTTGTCCTTTACAGTTGATGCTTTATGGAGATGCTCCTGCATAGTCCAGTCCCAAGGTGTTCTGACCATCATCGAAGTTAAATAGCTTGTACCTGTTTCTTGCTTCCCTCTTCTTTGAAGAGCTGGACTTGAGATTAGGAGTTTCCGAATATTGTCTCTGTGGGTCTGGGATTCCCCCCAGTGTGTGGTGAGCACAGTGGGGAAGTGCGCAGTATCCTACGTACATCTTTTCCTTGTCCACTGTGCCAGTCTGCCTTCTACAGCCTCCCCTCTGCAGGCAGCCCGCCATAGCACCCCTCCAAGATGATCTCAGTCACAGAGGAGCAGCAGAAGGAGCCAGAGCCAGAGTGTAGCATTAACAAATCATATTTACTCAATAACATGCCATCCCCTCAGTCACATGTGTGTTAGCAGGCATGCTGGGGACCTCTAATCAAGTACAGATGTCCTCACATGGATGGCTAGGACACACGCATGCATGCACACACAGACAAACACACACATACACACACACACATACACACACACCTTGTTGCTGCCAGTTTCTTGCCTGGCAAACCAGAAACATTTTAGTGGTTTAAAAATATGGTCCCAATTCGTCTTGGGACACTTCTCAGGTTCAAGCCCATCTGTGTCAGGTGCTCCCAAGTCTGCAAGACTTTTTCCATCCACACCCACCCTCCACCCCACCAGCCTTCCATATCCCATGATACACAGCAAAGTCTGAAGCCCCAAATATGTGTGCTGGGCAGTGTCACCGGCTACATCCTCCTCCTGTCTTGATCTGTTCTTTTTTTTTTCCCCTCCTGTGTTATTGAAATGTTATTTTTTCCATTTGTAAGCTACCACCTCGCACCCCTCCCAAACTGGCCTTTTGGAAAAGATGTTTATTTTGCTTTTGCCTTGCATAATTTAATATCAGACAAGTGCATCCTTGAGGCAGACAGTATATTCTTGGGGCATATATTTGCGATTCTGGTTGATTTGGAATTACAAATTTGTCATGCAATCCCAGCCAATTTGGAATTTGGCTTCCTGACATCATGTTTACGCTCTCTTGCCTCGATAGTGGTTTCGAAGATTGTTGGAGGAACTTTTTTTTCCAGCAATAACTTAGGATTTCATATATCATTGGCAGAACTCTCAAAGATGCCTGCACTTTAGCATGGACTAACGTATGTTTTCTTTCTCCTTACTGAGTGTGGGCCATATTGGGTGTCACCCAAGTCCACTTTTAAATCATTTCTCTGCATGCCAGACGTGGCTTTTGAAGTCGTCTGCACCAGCCCACAAGGAAGCCAGCGCCCTGGCCTCTACCCGTGGCCCCACTGTGTGCCCCACCGCCCATAACAGGAAGCGTGTCAGAGCTGGGTGGGTTGAACAGACCCACGGGGCTCAGTTACACTGAGCGGAAAATCTTCTGACGTGTCCTCCGTGGATGCGTCTGGAGCAAGAGCAGGTCAGATGTCACCCTGGCCTCCAAGTCTCAACACGCCTTTCTAGTCTGCCCTGCTGGCCTTCAGACGCCGCACATGGCGAAGCGGCAGGGTTTCAAAGCCCAGGCCACAGGAAATCGCATTTGAAGTGCCTGGCGTGGAGGGTATTTTTATACCGTTCACTTTTTCCCTTTTCTTTTCATCTGTTTTCTGTATTTTTTTTTGGATTGTTTTTTTTCTTCTTGATTTATTGTTGTATTATTCTATTTTTAAACCAAGACATACTTTCCCATCAGACTTTTTAATATAAGTCATATGAAAATTAAAGATGGGTGGACCTCAACCCGGGCAGGGGCTGGGTTCCATAGAAATCACCTTCCTGAAGTATCATGTTTATCCCTCCTGCAGCTGCTGCCGTCTAGGGGCGGTGGGCAAGAGGCAGCAATATCCCCACCTCCCTTTCATTTCTAGCCACGAAGTGAGCCCCCAAGCTGACCACTTGAGTAGGTTAACAGATGGCCCACTGCCCATCTATGGCTTGGAAACACAGGCGATCCAGTCAGGGTCCCGAACATCCAAGACACAGAAGAAGCTCAGAGTTGCCCAGCCCAGCCCAGCCCAACCACCTAACTACCAACCCCACCTGAGCCAGTTTCCCAAGCAGGATAGATGGGTCCAGGTACACACAGTGACAGTCCAGGAGCCAGCTCATCTCTGAAGCCAGGAAGCTTTGGCAAGCCTCTAATGACCGTGTGAGCCAGAAGGAGCCTCTAACTCCCTGTGGTTTGGGTGTCTGAATGAATCGTCAACTGCCTGAATCTACAAATCCAAACCCACGAATTCAACTAGCTTTGGGCCCAAAATATTCAGGAAAAAAGTTTTGCCATAAGAATCAGAACAAAATGTTTTCCATTGTCAATATTCCCCAAGTGACTTGTTGTGATGGATATTTAGTCACCTCTGAGGGCGTTAGGTAAGGAAGCCATCTAGAAGGGACTTGAAGTATGTGTAAGGTTGTGTGAAGATTCTAAACAAGTACTGGTTCATTTTATACAATGAACTTGAGAAGCTGCTGATTTGGGTGGTTGGGGGTGGGGCAGGCTCCTGGAAATAGTTGTCTGTGACCCTCTGTGGTTTATAAGGGGCAACCACTTTTGCTCTAGCGTTGAAAAATTAGAAACTATAGCTCGGTAGTATAGTATACTGTCTAGCATGATTCTACCTTCTGCTTCCTGTCTCAGAAACATAGGGACCAAGCAGGACCTTCTACAGATGAATGTGGAAGTGTGTGGAAGTGTGTGCCACTCTCCTGGTGTCCTCCAGTGGGTGACATCTGGCAGGTCATCCTTTTGCAGACACAGGAGCCATCTCCACAGGAGTTCCCCTTGTCTGCCGCTCTGCTTTCCAAAGTTTCAAGGCAGCATTTTTACAACTCCCAGGAATTAACGGATCTAGCACTGGCAACAATATAGCAGCTCCCCATCCTCACGAGAGTTACTCTCACCTCTTCCCCTGCCAAAGAGCTTGAACCCGGTCTCTTCCAGCTGCCAGTGCAGAAAACAAGGGAAGAGAGAAATATGGTACCCGTCCCCCCGGAATGCAGACAGCAGACCCCAAGTGAGAGAGAACACACATGTCAATTGAATCAGGTTCATGACCATAAAACACAGATGTGGAGGCCAGAGAGGTGGCTCAGAGGTTAAGAGCACTGGCTGCTGTTCTAGAGGATGCAGGTTCAATTCTCAGTGACTACATGTGGTTCCCAGTTGTCTATAACTTCAGTCCTAAGGGATTCAACACCCTCTTCTGGCTTCTTCAGACACTGTGTGCGTGTAGTGCAGGCATACTTGCAAGCAGAACATACACACACATAAAATAAAAATAAAAAGATATGAGGAAATGTTGGAGATGAAGAGAAATTTTTAAAAGACCCCATTTTTTAAAAAATGAGTAAAACTAATCTATGATACTCAGTGTCCATTTTCTGTCACTATAACAAAATAACTGAAATCGGGTCACATATAAAGAATAAAAGGTTGCTTGGCTCACAGTTTGGAGGTCCAAAAGCACAAGGCCAGCATCTCTCAAGCATGTGACAAGGACTTCCCTCTGTGTCCAAGCATGGCAGAGGCCATTACACAGTGAAACAGAGCAAATGTGTTCCAAGTCTTCCTTCCCTTTATTATAAAGCCACAAGTGTCAGCATGCTTGTGCCTCTCTCTCGAGCTCATCTAACCTTAATTACCTCACAAAAGCCCACTTCCAAACAGCACTAGCTTGAGATTTTAGGGATCCAATTTCTAACACATGAACTAGAGGACTTGTTTGAACTGTAGCAAGAGTCACACATTTGAGGTATAACTATGCACTAAAAACACGTTTGTCTTGGGCAATTTTTAAAGTCTATATCTTACTTTACAATTTGAAAGTCTGAAAAAGAAAAGGTTGGAGAGGTTTCCTTCACTGTCAAATACCTACAGGAAGTGAGTTTAAGTGAGGAAAGATATATCTTGGCTCATGGTCTTAGAGACTGAAGTCTATGGCTGACTGGCGCCATTGCTTTGCAGGTAGGATGAGTCAGAAACTCAGGGCTGCTCACCCAAAGCTGACAGGAAGCAGCGGGGGTGGGGTGGGGAGCTGGGATGAGAGACACATCCTTCCAGGTCACAGCCCATGACTTATCACTCTAGCCAGCCTCCTCCTCCTACAGCTTTTCTCTTTACCCACTAATGTCATCAGGTGGGTCACAATAGCACTGTTAATAAGTTACCCCCTTAATGTCATCTACACCGTTAGTAGGTTAGTCCATCAATGTCTACACCATTATCAGGTTACTCCACCAGAAAGTGCCCTCACTTCCCAGAGCTCATAGGCTTGTAGCCATGCCATTGGCTGAATGCATGCCTGACACGCTGAGTGACTGGAGTGGAAAGTTAGCTCACCTGGCCGCATCTCCCACTCAGAATCTCAGTGGTGCTGACCATGTACATGGGCTTCATGCCAGCCCGGCCCACCTCATGTTCCTGAGCACTTCCTGGAGTTTGCTGCCAATGGTGAGTGTCTCCCTGGGATTCTGCACTATCTCCACTGCTACTGGGCTGGGCCAACCCTGTTACATGCAATTTTGTCTCTTCAGATGCCATCCTGCAGCCAGTCTGAATACCTAGAAATTTCTCCAGAGTACCATGTCTCTCACATGAGGGCCCTTGTGCCCAAGGCTTAGGTCTTCCTCCTCTTCCTCCTTCTCCTCCTCATCCTTCTCTTCCTCCTCCTGTTCTTCTTCTTCCTCCTCTTTCTCCTTCTTCCTCTTTCTCTCTCTCTCTTTCAAAACAGAGTCTTACTATGTAGCCCTGGCTGTCCCAGAACTCACTCTGTAGACCAGGCTGCTCTTGAACTCACAGAGATCTGCCTGCCTCTGCCTCCTGAGTGCTGGGTGTGCCACTACACAAGCCCAATGAGGTTTTTTTTTAAGAGTTAACTCTTCTAGTTACAGAAGTAGCCAGCCATTTTCTCATTGGATCTGAAGCCATGCCATAGAAGAAATTCATGTGTGGCTGACCCTATAAACCTAGACAAAAGCCCGGCTGGGGAGGTCATGGGTTCTATCAGTAAAGGTGCTGATGATGTTTAGCTGACATGCTGTGTTATTTCTGCCCAGAGACTGTTGCTACCCTCAGCCTTGGTCAGAGGAGCTTCTTTTCTGTGTGAGTGAGTTACAGCAGGTACTCATGACTAACTGGTCAAGCAGTGAGTAAATTACAGCAGATACTCATAACTAACTGGTCAGGCAGTGAGTGAGTTACAGCAGCTACTCATGACTAACTGGTCAGGCAGTGAGTGAGTTACAGCAGATACTCATAACTAACTGGTCAGGCAGTGAGTGAGTTACAGCAGATACTCATAACTAACTAGTCAGGAAGTGAGTGAGTTACAGTGGATACTCATAACTAACTGGTCAGGTGGTGACTGTTAAGTACACAATCCTAAGGGGGACCTCTATATTGCCCCTTCCGGGGTTTGGAGAGTCTTGTAAAAGAGGTCACAAAAGAATGTAAGAGGTGGGAAAGTGGAAGAGTGCTGTGGCCCGTGGTCTTCCAGGCAGGGCAAGGCAGTTGCCCTCCAGGACTCTCCGCAGCTGCGATCATCTGCCTAAGACCTGAGCTAGATGGAGTCCCTCCACACTGTCATGGGTAGGGTTGGGTCCATGAGGCCCATCCCCTCACTGAAGATGCATAAACATATGATGGTTGCTCAGGAGAGAGCACGTTGCCTTGAGTAATGTCCATGTCCTGTACTGTAAACGATCCCTCAGCTGTGTTCATACAAGCAATCCTAATCAAACACACTGGGTCAAACACAGAGAGAAGGACATGTGGGTAGAAGGGAGATTAGGAACTTGCTGGGAGAAGGGGATCAGTGCAGGGAAACAAGACCAGTGAGAGGCAGGGGGAACCATATACTATATACATCCATATACTATACGGATGTATGAAATGCCACAACAACACCCATCCTTGTGTATAATTAATATATGCCAATTAAAAAGAAAAATAGAGTTAAATTCTTTTTTGGGGGGGTTCAGACTGGGTCCTCATCTCTACCAATGTCTTTCCACTAATGCCTGGTGGTCTGCCCTCAGACTAGAACCTTCCTGAAGTCAAACTGGGTCATATTTGTGCCTCTGTACTTCAAAGAGTCCTCTTGAAGTGTCCATGTCCCCAGCCAAATAAGTGTCTTGAATTTCCCACTTTGAGACTGAGATTCTCTCAGAATGAGACTCGTACTCGCTCAGCAAACTTAATAAACCCAGATTGGATCAAAATCAATACAGTTCCCTAGCCAGCTTTACAGGGAGCATTGACAAAACCCAGGGCACAGCCTGGGCTACATGAGCCCCTGTCTGTCTCACAAAAACTAAATAAATGATTAACCCAGGCCAGTGCCTAGCATGCAGTGAGGACTTGGGGAAGCATTGCTGAGAAGGAAAACAAATACCTGGGGATGAGGTCTGACTTTAGAATTGATAACACACAGAGGGGGGTGGCAGTATAGGCTTGTCTCACTTTACCACAGAGATGGCTAAGGTATCCCAGCTTAACTTACTATTACAGAGACAGAAAAACTAAAGCTCGTTATTCTCAGTCACTACACGAACACATGCACACAAACACACACATGAACACACTAATACACATACATCTAGGTATACATGTATACATATACACACACATATATTCCCATGCACAATATACACATGTATGCATGCACACAGGCATACACACATACTGTGCACACGTACATACACACACATGCACACACATACACATACAGGCATACACATATACATTCACACACATACATACCCATGCACACTATACACATATATGCATGCGCACAGGCATGCACACATACTTGTGCACATATATACACATATACATACACACACATATATGTTCATGCACCTTCTCCCTTGATAGCATATAGCCACTGACTTTTAGAAAAAGGCGTTCCTTTCTGCTTGACAGACTACATTCGCTATTCAGGGAATATTAGCCCTCTCCTTGGACTCCAGAAAGTATTTTCTCCATTCCAGTCTAACCAGGGTGTAGTCATAAAACCCAGCCGCTCTGCTAGGAAGACGGATATCCTCAAAGATTTATGTCTGGCTGTCTCAAACCAAATGTGTAAGATGGAGGTTTCTCAGAGACTTTCTGGCTGGTCTCCACCCCGCACATAACTTCTATTTGTACAAACCTCAGATCAAAACTGAGGAAGGGTTAAGGGAAACCTCTGGGAACCATGGGCTTTGTCTGCTCACCATTCTTGGCTGACCATTCAGATTGGATTAACTAGTCCCTAACCAGCTCATGGCTGGTTCTTGGACGATGCCCACCAAGGTCTGTAGTGCAAATGGTTTTTCAGGGACTTCAGCTCCACATTTATTTGGGGTGAGGGTTTCAATCACAATGGCAGTCAGTCATTTGCATATCTGTGGCCAGAGATAATGAAAACACCTGCCCGGAGAGTCTCCAGGATATGGTGGGAACCACTGGAAACTTCAAAATTCGAGAAAAGGTGGGTGGGGTGGGTGACTACTTTGAATGAACCTGAAAGAAAATACTTTGTGAACCTTCTTTTAGAAGGCCAGTTCAGCTCCAGTTTTTCCTAAGGTTGGAAAAACTTAAGCAAACGAGGGTTATACACACTTGTTTATAGAAGGGTTTTCTCTTTAATTGCTGTTTTTGTTTCATGAAAGAGAAGTCTCATAAAATAAAAGCTCATTTGGGGTTCAGCAAGGCAGCAAGACTCCGAGAATGCCACAAAAAGGGGTGGCTTGCCTCTGGCCAGCCACAGGGTTCGGAGGACTTGACTGTCCATGTACTTTCATAGGCAGGTTGGTGCCTTTCCCACCCTCCACCTAAAGGTCTCTCCATATGTTTGAGACAGCTTTAACAGTCTGAACTGCAGGCACGTCTGGTGGCTGGCAAGCATTCCAGACGAGTGGTTTTCTAAAAAGCCAAGTTCGGGTTTGACTCTTTGATTGGAAAAGTATCTATTTCACTAAGGGCGATAGGCCCCTGGCTGCGCTCTCAGCAAAACCCATAAACCAACAGTTGGAATGCCGGCTGCGAGTAGGGAATTCTTTTGGTTTGCCTTCAAGGACACAAAACATCGCAAAGGTCTTCTCTTTGGCAGAGAGGGGCCTGGCATGGAGAGCTGGCTAGGGGTGTGTATGGAAAGAGTCAGACGTGGGAACCAACAGACCTGGGTTCAAATCCTGGCTTTGATATCAGCAAGTCGGTTCTGACAGGGGGTCATCACATCTAAATCCAGCCTTCCTCATCTGTAAACTGGTCTAACTGCATCGAGCCTCCGCCATGCTTGGTGCACAGTAGTCCTTAACACGCATGCGTACTCCCACGGCATGCAGTGTGAGCAGAGGAATAGTGACAGATCCTCAGACAAGTCACATACTTTCTTCTGAGGTTGCTGAATCTGGTCTGGCTTTTGTCTAGGGTTGCTTGTGTCCACTGACTAAATCGGCAGATAATCATAGGCCCTAGACATGGGGGCTCACCCAGCTCCGGACAGGAGGGATTCTAAAGATGTAGAAGGTGTTTCTCCTATAGAGGTGCTGGGACCCACCCAGGACTCATCAAAACAAAAACAAAAACAAAAACAAAAAGTGCCATGGGTCTATAACTAGACAGAAGACACAGGGGTAAGGATGGCAGCCAGGGGCCATCGGGGCCAGGCAGGTAAAGGTCAATGCCTAGTGCCCAACAAGAGAACACCTAGCTTCCACCTGAACAAAGCCTGAACACCTAGCACAAGTGTGTCACACAAGAACTTGGGTAAGTGTGTCACACAAGCACATTGAGTCCACATCAATGGGTGGAAAAGCTGTTGATTAAAGTTCACACCTTCTGCAGTTCCATGAAAATGGAAGGATATCTGTGGCTGACCAAGGAGGATGGGGCTCCGGCAGGCCTTACATGAAGAATGGAATTTCAACATGCCTATGTGTATTTTCTATACAGGACCTCTCTCCGTTGCCTTTGAAGCTATGGGGTCTGCATCTGATGCCTCTAGTAGCAAGCAGAAAGAAAAATGACACTTAATTTAAAAGACACTTGTGGAGTCTGATGGGATCAAGGTCATTAGATCTTGTACAATCCAGAATCTGGCCACAGTCACTTAATTCCCTGACCCTCTTAACTGCCGTCACTATAGTTAGTGAGCATTAACAGTTGGAAGACAGCTTTGGCACTCTCCAGTCTAGCCCCTTCCACTCAAGGTGTAGCCCACCTTGATCTACTTGCCCTGTGACACAGACAGTAACACTGCTATCACTAAGAAGCAGGGCTGTAGGGAAACCAATCCAGAGCTGCACAGAGAGTCAGTGAAGCAACATGGGACCCAAGCACCCTGAGCAAACATCTCCCTCCTACCTCTCATGGGTGGCTGAAGTTCAAGTTCCAAACCTCTTGAAGCCTATTCTAGATTTAGCCGTCCTTTTCCTGCCCTGCCCCACCCTGTAACTCCTTCAAAGGTGCCTTTGAACTCGATTCCGAGGTCCCTCCACAAAACCTGGGAAGTGTCCTGACCACATTGAAAAGTTTCATGATGTTCCTTGTAAAATCACAACCTGACACATGCCTATTGTGTCCGTGGTCCTTCTGCTCCTAGCTGCCAGAAACCCAAAGTAGCTTGTAATGAAACAATCTGGCTTGAGTCTGCAGGAGCCTCTTTCCGAGCTGTGACACACACCCTCGTTCCTTTATGAACTTGGCCTTGACCTGCCATCTGGGGTCAGCACAAACGCAGACCTCCTCAGGAGACCCCTAACAGCTTTACAGCCCGTGAGGAAGTGGACATGAGAGACAATACTGTGGGGCAGATGAATGGGTTCAGAAATGTACCAGACATGGGTGATTTGTTCTTGAATCGAAGTCACTTCAACCTCAAGGGGCTTGTGGCCAAGCCAGACGTCCACCCTTGGCCACATTCACTTGACAAATACAGAGTTCTCTCCCATGTCCTCGGAAGGCCATACACTTGTGGCTCCTGCACAAGGTCTGCAGGTCCATCTTGCAAGGGCTCTAATACATCTTCTCCACCGACAGTCATGCATGTACAGGTTCAGAGAGGGACGGCGATTGGCAGAAATGGTGGAAAGCATGCGGCTTTATCACCCAGTGCCAGGGCTGAGCCCCAACCCCTTCTCCTTGGCTAGGCTCTCACATGCTTCTCCTTGAATGGCTTGCCCCTCTTGCTTTGAGAACCTTGGAATTCACCATGTTCTTCAACATATGCTCACCAGAAGACTTAACCCCAGGAGAAGGGGCAGGTCAGACTTCTGGGGGGGGGGCAGTCTTTTTTATTCCTTCATGCTCTCAGCGTGTGTCTTGAAGACCCAAATCATCATGAAAAGCAGTAGATATGATACCCTCAGCTTCTGGGGTCTTGAATGAGGCCTCCGTTTCTTATATGTAGGACATGGATGTGAGATTCTGCCTCCCCCACAACTCCAAAAGACAACAAGGACTCTGACCCCAGCTCTGAAAGAGCAGTCCAGGAACAGATATCACTGTCTCCATTTTCACAGGCAGCTTTCAGTCCTTAGGACATCTTAGAAGACAGGAATTTGAATGTATCTTAGTTTGTTTCTATTGCTATGATAAACACGGAAAAACAAAAAGCAACCAGGAGATAAGAGGGCTCATTTCAGCTTACAGTTGTCATCTGTCACAAAGGGAATTCAGGACAGGAACTCAAGCAGAAGACTGGAAGCGAGAGCTGAAGTAGAGACCGTAGAGGAATTCTGATAACTGGCATGATCTCATGACTCAACATTTTGTCCTATATACCTCAGGACCACCTGCCCACGGGTGGCCCTGCACACAGTGGACTGAACCTGCCCACATCAATCAGTAATCAAGAAAATGACCACAAACTTCCCTGCAGGCCAATCTTCTACAGACATGTTCTCAGTTAAGATCCCTCTTTCCACATAGGTCTAGGTTTGCATCAAGTTGACAAAAACCAACCAGTACAGGTTGCTTCTTGTTGACCTGACACTCAAACATATCCCTTATCAAACCATGGCTTCCTTTCTTGTTCATCCCCAAGATTTCACATTAAAATTGCAATATAAACATAGGATGATTTTAAAAGCTTCGTGGTATGTAAATTTTTCTATACTTTTAAAGTCCAAGTTCTCTTTAAAAGTCTAACGCGTCTCAACTGCAGGTTCCTATAAAATTAAAATTAAGTATTTTCTTACTCCAGGAGAGAAGAACCAGAACATAGTCACAGTCAGAGCAAAACCAAATTCCCACTGTGTAAAGTTCAGGGTCAGGCATCTGAGACCCAGTGCCCTCTGGGCTGCAAAGGCTTTCCCAGCTCCCTTCTCTGGCTCTCCCCTCTGAGGTACACATGGCTTGCCTCTATGGCTCAGGCTAGTCACACTCCCCACTTCCTGCTGTCCTAGGTTACCACCCCATATCTTCAGTCTGCTGGGGCCTTTACTGAACTGGGCTGTGCCCTCACCATAGCCTTGGCTGGGCTCTCTTCAGGGACTCTGGTCTTACCACATAGTGTAGAGCCTCAGCTTCTCTCTATGATCCCTTCAATCCTGAGGCATCTACTGCAACTGAGGCTGCACCTTCACCAACGGCTCCTCCTGGTCCCTCATAGTGCCAGGCCGCAACTGCTCTCAAGCACTCAAAACCAGAGAATTCTTAGACATACCAAGCTTAGCAACAGCACCTCGGCTACCTCTGGAACACAGCTTTTGTGTGCTGACTCTGAGGAAACACTTTGCAGAAGAATTTGCCTCAAAGATACCTCTCCGCACCACCACTACCCCCTACCACCCCGGTTTTCCAAGGCAGAGTTTCTCTGTGTGGCCCTGTCTGTAGTTCAGGCTTGCCTTAAACTCGGGTATCTGCCTGCCTCTGACTCACAAGTGTTGGGACTAAAGAAGTACCTATTGCATTGTACTGGTCTAATTCACAGCTAATTGTTTAGCACCAGCTGACCAGAACTATAAATTCAAAATATTCAGTGGCCCTCCATAGTACCTTTAATGTTTCCCTTTGAAACTCCATAAGCCAGGTCTCCAGCACCTGAACTGCTCTCAGGATTATTTTCTAAATTCCCACAATAGCTCCTTAAGCTCTGAACACTCAATAGCTTTTCTGACCCCAAATTCCAAAGTCCTTCCATCATCCTCCCCAAAATAGTATGTTCCAATTTGTCACAGCCTTAACCCCACTCCTGGTACCAATTTCTGTGTTACTTTGTTTTCTTTTGCTGTGATAAACACCATGACTTAAAGCTACTTGGGGAGGAAAGGGTTTACTTCACCTTACAACTTCCAACATGAAGGGAGGTCAGGGCAGGAGCTCAAGCAGAGGCCATGGAGGAATGCTGCTTACTGGCTTTCCTATATACCCCAGGATCATCTGTATAGCGGTGGCCCCATCCACCATGGACCAGGCCCTTCCAAATCAATCATTAGTCAAGAAAATACCCAACAGAATTGAATATAGGCCAGTCTTACGGAGGCATTTTTCTCAATTAAGTTTCCCTCTTCCCAGGTTTATCTAGGTTTGTATGAAGTTTACAAAATCCAACTAGAACCTTATCCTCATCACATAAAGTGCAAGGTGTGGCCCAAGGTCTTGAGGTATCTTGGTGAGGTTTCTTTCAAAGCTGCTTAGCTGTGCAGCCAAGACCCATCTCCATACACCATCCCAGAAAGCGCAGGCCATGCATACCTATCCCTTTCTCTTTGCGCACTGCCTCTCAAGACAGTTTCTGTTGCCAGCACAGAGCCTATCCCATTCTGTTGCAGGGGAAGACGCCACACTGGCTGCTAAAGACTGAGTGCTCAGCCAGGGTTCCTATGGACAGTAAAGCCATGGATTTCACACTGACTCCTGGAGAAAGAGCTCTCATGACAAAATAGACATTAGCCTTTCCTTCCAGTCTCTGGAAGAATGCGTATACTATCCAGGGACACTACTTCATCACGTCTCCACCAAATGGAAGCCCTCCTCCCCCACTACCTGGAATCAGGGCAGTCCTAGAAGCAAGCACCTCTAGACTGTCAGGCCTCAAGCTCTATTCCAATGCTAATTTTCTATAAGGAGTCTCAGTGGGGAGCAAATGGCCTTAAACTCAATGGCACCACTGAGGTCTCTCCCTCACCACCAACTAACTTCAGTATTTTCCACTCTGACTCCCACAGGTGGCTGCTGAAGTCACGTGCAGAAGGACTCAGGTGTCGGGAAGTCTCAGCCATTGATTCATTTGTCTGTAGACATTCTAGACTCTCTGTCTCCGAGACAGGGCACGACAGAGTTTGTGACGAGGTGAGTCGGCCTGATTTTTCCCGCCAGCTTTCCCCTCCACCCACCCACCCTCCTTTTCCTTCTTGGCCTCGGGACCCAAAGTGTTCTGGACATATTTTTCATTTTTCCAAATATCAATTGCTTTTTTATTCCCTCTCTGAAGCAGTGAGTAATAAGAGTTGTGTCTGGTCCTGAAATTCCGACTGAAATAAATTAGCCCAATGACCAACGGGAGGTGCCTAGAACAATACACAGGGATATTTGGCTTGTTACAAAAGAGCCCCTGGATGTTGAAGTACAGTAAGTCTAGAAGCACATTGCAGAGCAGCGTTGCCAGAGCAGGGGTGCAATGAGCCATCCAGGCAACGGAACGCCTCGTAAATTAATCCTGCCTTTTCTTTCCCCTTTGGTCGGCTCCTCCGTTCTCTTGACCTTTTGATTAATGGGGCATGCAGTAGGAGGGGTTTTTTTTTTTTTTTGGTGTGGCCTGTGTACTTGGCAGGCAGCATATGCCAGAGCTGTGTGTAGCATATACATCTGTCCCCCTTAGCTTCTCTGGCATTGAGGATCCACTTGCTGCATTGACTCGGGAGAGGGAAGCTAGACCTGGGAGGGACAGATAGTTAATAGGCAGTGAGAGCCACCTAAGTGCCCAGAGATGGGAGAAAGGTGCTGAGAGCTGTTTAAGGTTGTCTACCCTTTCTCTTTGCTGGTTCTTTCTGGTGCTGCTGAATGAAAGCAAGCATGGGACACTCGCCGTTCTGAATGCACTTGCCCCTGACATCCCATTCAGGAAGCCTTCAGAGTGGCACTGCCCTGCCCTCCACTACAGGAGCTAGAGGGATCCTGGCTTCCGCTCCACCACCTGCCATTAGGGGTTAGGCCTAGGACAAGAGTCAGCTTAGATCAGTCCCTCCTGCTGTGCCGACACCCAACCATAAAATTATTTTCATTGCTATGTCATGATTGTAACTTCACTACTGTTATGAGTTGTAATGTAAATACTTTTGAAGATAGAGGTTCACCAAAGGGGCTGTGACCCACAGGTTGACAAATACTGGCCTAGAGGCACTCACTGTTCAGAACTTTGAGTCTTGGAGGACTGTTGCCAAAACAGGAGGACAGACTAGGAAAAGTTTCCCCCAAATTTCCCACATCCTAGTCCCTAAAATCAGTGAGTATTACCCTGTGTTGCAAAGGAAGAATGTAAATGTCTTTAAATTAAGAATTGTGTAATTAAGAAAATTGCCGTGAATTCTCTGGCTGGCCCCAGTACCATCCCATGTTTCCTTATGAAAGGATGGCAGGAAGATTTCACACAAGGAAGAAACAAGGGGACATGCACACAGAGGCAGAAGCCAGAGTGACATGGCCAGAAGTCAAAGACAAAGGCATCTTCCAGAAGCCCAAAGAGGCAAGGAAAGGGTCCTCTCCAAGAACCATGGGAGGGAATACAGTCAAGCTGACTCCATGAGAGGGAATACAGTCAAGTTGACTTCCTCTGGCTAGTCAACCCAAAACAAGCTAGAGTCATTTAGGAAGAGAGAACCTCAACTGAGAAAATGCCTCCCCAAGATTTGCATCTAGGCAAGTCTGTAGTGCATTTTCTCAATTAGGGATTGACTCGGGAGGACCCAGGCCATTGTAGGTGATGACCTTCCGGGACTGGTGGTCTTGGGTGCTGTAAGAAAGCAGGCTGAGCAAGCTACAAGGGGAGGCCAGTAAGCAGCGATCTTCCACGGCCTCTGGTTCCGTTTCTACTTCCAGGTACCTGCCTGAGTTCCTGCCCTGGCTTTCCTCAGTGATGGACTGTGATGATGTAGAACCATAAGCAGAACACTTTCCTCCCCAAGTTGCTTATGACCACGGTGTTTCATCCCAGCAATGGAATCCCTGTCAAAGACAGTACTTCAAACGTGACCTGAGACCTATGGTCTCCAGAGCTGGGAGAAAATTATTCTGTTGTTTTGGCTCCTCTGGGTGTGAGAATTGGAACACAACCCATAGAATATAGGAAACATGAGAGTTTACAATTCCCCCTTGTGATGGAATCTACTCACCCAGAGCAGAAGCTGGCCTGCTACAGAGTTCTGAGTCCAGACAATACCCAACATAGCCCTCCCCAGGAGGCTGCCACTCCTCCTGGGTGCTCAATCTTCCATCAGGCCTGAAACTCTTAAGGCATTCCTTATGACCCTTTCTGATTTTGTGTAACAAAGATGGTGGCTATGGCTAGACATCCTGAGTAACTGCACGAGGCAGGGCTGTCATGAAGATCTGGGACAAGCCACATGCATGCCCAGCACAGTGCCTGTCACAGCAGACAAGCAATCAAACAGAGTTCACACATACTACCTGCGTTTAGTCTACGTATTTTCTTCTGACATTAGAGTTGCTGCCTACATGCATGAGTCAGTTAACTTCATGTGCAGGATTATATTCTCTTGAACATAATCAGAAGATCTGAGGGCACTGGGTCCTCATTCACAGGGGGTGGGCTACAGCTGGCTGCCCTCCTAGACTTGCACACTACTGACCTGCCTCAATCTCTACCCTGTTCTTTTGTACCCCATGTCATTGTATGCATCATTAAATTCATGCCTCCATGCATCTGATGGCCCACAGCCTTTGTCCTCAACACCAGTCTTCCTCCTTAGACCATTGCAAGGCCCCAGGCCCAGGCCAGGACTAGGTCCTATCTTAAGGCTCGGCTACTGAGGTCTTTACCAAGAGTACCCATTTCTCCCCAGATTTCCTTCTTCTCTTTTCTGCTAGTCAGGGTGCCCCTTCCTCTATGAAGCCACATTCCTTCTCTGTGCCACTCACCCCACTCATCCTACCAAGGCTTGTGGGTCTCACTGCCCTGTAAGCTTTCTGCATAGGCTTGTCATGCCAAGGCCTTTAGAGCCTGATTGGAGAGCTGAATTTTCTAGGAGACATGATAGCGTTTGGGGAAATGAGATGGATGCTAGGAAGAGACAGGAGGAGGAGAGAATAAGGGGGTTCACTTCACTAGGGCCTCCCAGTGACCTCACAAGACCTGCATGATGACCAGCCTCCCGTACAGACCCAGAGACATAAAGTCTCTTTTCCAAGTGTCCTGTTACAGTGGCATCAGGAGTGGACCCAGATGTGTTTGGGAGACAGGACTCAAGAGTAGCCCTGCTTTGTTTCCTCTTGTTAGGTGTGTGACAGTTTTCTCCCTTGCTGGTGTGTGGGTTTCAAGACTAGGTGAGCCGGGCGTGGTGGCGCACACCTTTAATCCCAGCACTTGGGAGGCAGAGGCAGGTGGATTTCTGAGTTCGAGGCCAGCCTAGTCTACAAAGTGAGTTCCAGGACAGCCAGGGCTACACAGAGAAACCCTGTCTCGAAACCCCCCCCCCCCAAAAAAAAAAAAAAAAGACTAGGTTTTGGCTTGGCCCATCATATGCATTCACTGGCTTCCCACTCATTCCCTTCCTCCCTGTTTATTCCTGAAGTCACTCAGGAAGCCACGCCCTTGCTCCTCCTTCTTGGCCCAACCCATGACCTTCATCTGAGCCAGCTGCTGGGCATGCTTCAAGGACAGAATGGGCATGCTTTTCCTGCCCTAATGCCAAATCCCATGAAATGACCCTCAAAGCTAATGCTTGGGGTGCAGGGGGGGGGGAGTTCAGTGAGGTTTCCTGAAATAATTCACCAGGTTCCTAGAGTTTTCAAGACTGGTGGGTTCCTCTCTCTGTGATGGTAGTCACTTACTTTCAATGGGTTGCAATGAGCTCAGAGGGCAATCTTTCTGTATTCACACTTGACATAAATGTTTCAAAGATAAAGTCCAAGAGGCCAGGAACTTTGTAGATATGGATACAGCCATTGTGGAACCCTGAATGAGAATGGCCCCCATAGGTCTCATATATTTGAGTGTTTGGTCTCCAGCTGATGGAACTGTTTGGGAAGGATTAAAAGGTATGGTCTTGTTGGAGGTGGGTGTGTCACTGGGGTCATGTGCCACATAATTTCAAGCTTTGAAGTTTTATTTTTAGTTTTCTGTCTATCTATCATCTATCTATCTATCTATCTATCTATCTATCTATCTATCTATCATCTAACTATCATCTATCTATCATCTATCTATCTATCTATCTATCACCTATCTATCATCTATCTACCTATCATCTATCTATCTATCTATCTATCTATCATCTATCTATCTATCACCTATCTATCATCTATCTACCTATCTATCTATCATCTATCTATCTATCTATCTATCTATCTATCTATCTATCATTTATCATCTATCTTCTACTTGTGGATCAGATGCAAGCTCTTAGCTACTGTTCTAGCTCCATGCCTGCCTCTCTGTTACCATGTTCTTCACTGTGATGATCATGGACTCAAACCCTCTGGAACCATGAGCCCCCAAATTAAATACATTCTTTTATAAGTGCCCTTGGTCTTGGTGTCTCTTCACAGCAATAGAACAGTCACTAAGAGAGTTACAGACATGATGCAAATGGCCTTTTAAAGACTGCCCACAGGTGGGAAACAGGAGCCTTGAATAACGTCCCTTTCCTCTAACTGGCTTGGGTAATGATAAAGTGGCCTTATCAATGTAAGCTGCAGTCTCCTGCAACATGAGGACAGTGTTGCTCAGCACAGAGAGCCAATATATGGTAAGTCAGTATCTTAGCTGTGTGTGGTGCTAATGATGCAGAAGAGGACATAGGGAAGGACTGGGTGAACTCATATCAAATACCTGAGGTGCCAACTGGAGCGGGTGTGGGACCTATGGGGGTTGGGGGAAGAGGACACATGGTTATGATTGACAGCTGAAAACTGAGGTGGAAATCCACAGAGTACACAAAGGATGATGCAGGTTTCTTTGCTTTGGGCTGAAATTATACAAACTCTTTGCAGTAAGCTAAAAGGGAAGGCGAGATACTGAGCTGCTAAAGTAATGTCCCCAGCACCCCAGGCCTCCTGCCCTAGTAAGGTAATGGTGAAGATAATGTCCCCAGCACCCCAGGCCTCCTGCCCTTGTAAGGTAATGGTGAAGATAATGTCCCCAGCACCCCAGGCCTCCTGCCCTTATAAGGAAATGGTGAAGATGGAAGAAGCTAATGCACAGAAAGGACTCAGTGTGAGTTTGGCACACAGTAGGCACTCAGCAAATAATAACCACAGTCACTAGTGTCCTTCCTTAGCCTCAGTAGGCCTTCTCTTCTTCACTGTTGAAATGAAAATGATACCTATGAATGAATTGTTTTTGATATAAACAAAAGTAGTAAATTAATCAGGTGGCTGTATTTCTTTACCTTATGCTATTCCCCAATACCCCAAAATTAAGATTATTTAAACTACATCTGAGCAGTTAAATGGTCTTTCTTCACCTCCGACGCTAACCTGGCTACCTCCCAGTCCCATCCCATGATACTTGCATGTTATTGATCTGCTTCTTCAGGTCTGTTCTTTATGGCTCCAATTCCTCCAGCCAGCCAGCTAATCAGAATCTCCCTCTCTCCCTCTCTCCCTCTCTCCCTCTCTCCCTCTCTCTCTCTCTCCCTCTCTCCCTCTCTCCCTCTCTCCCTCTCTCCCTTTCTCCCTCTAACCTTCTTCCCTCCTCCATCCTCCATCCTCTCCCTACTCTCCTTCTCCCTTTCCCCCCTCCCCCTCCTCTTCCCCTCTCCCTTTCCTTCCTCTGGTTGATGGACATCCTGCCCTATTCTCTCTTTTGCCCAGCCACTGAGTGATCAGCATTTATTGACAAGGCAGAGAATAAATAGTGCGAACTGTTTACACAAACTTGAGACAGGAGATTCTTGGTATAAGCATTGCAATTCCGTATCCAGGTTGGAACAAGATATGAAAGCAGGGAAATCAGCATTTTAATAACCCAATGGTCAAGTAAGTTACACGGCATACAAAAAACATTATGCCTACAAATACCTAAGTTGCTTTACTCATTCAACTAATTAACAAGTCAAGTACTGTGAAGACCAAAGTGTGTTCGCCACTGTAGAGAGCATGTAAATAGGAAATAAGAACAGAACTGAGTTGGACATTACAGCGAGCAGCCGCTAGCTCACCTCAGCTCTGTGTAGCAGATAAGAGTTGGATGAGCAGCCAGCTCCCGTCAGCTCCATGGGTAGCAGATAAGAATGAAGTACTATGTAACAAGGTAATGCTAGAGTGTGATTGGCTAGATTGTGACTGCCCCTTGTGGCTAATGAAAGCAGAGGCTCACAGCAGGCAGGCAGACCTTGATGCCGTGACAGTGAAGACCGTTGTGCTGTCTTGCTCTCCAAGCAGAGGACAACTGACTGCCACCCTGGCTGCACTGAGATAGAGGATCCAGAGGAAGAAGGAGCCACCACCCAAGACACACTGAGGGAGAGACAGACAGACAGATTGTGAACCTTGCCTGTGAGCCTCTCTGCCTCTTGCAGAGAGTCAGGTACCTCATGGGTGTGTTGTGGACTGATTCTTGTCATTGTACTGAGTAAACCTTGAGATCAAATGGTACCTGGACTCTGTCTCTCCTTCCCAGCCTTAAGCTGGATATGATTCTTGACAAGCACACACTGCCATGGCCTCTCAGAGCTCACAGTTTGATGCTGATCTTTATTGGTCCTTTAAGTAAAGGTTTATTTAGTGCATAAGGAGCTGCACAGTGGACATTAGAAATACAATGACTGGAAAAACAATTCAGTACCCAAATATTTTCAGAACTGTAACCTACTGAAACTGTAGCAATCAAGAGTGATGTCTAGTAGACAACATGTGTCAATAAATATTGTGTATTAATTAGATGCTAGCTACAGTTTGGGAAAAGCATGAAAATATGAGAAATTAATGATTCCTTTGCATATTTGGAATATAATGGAAGCCCCTCAAAAAATAAAATATATGTTTAACAAAATGCATGTAAGACACACATGCTTAAAATTATAAGACACCAACTATAGAGATAAAAATCTAATCTTAACAGAAAAGCATACCATGATCATGGACTAATACAGCATAGTAAAAATGTCTGAGCTCCCAGGTCAGTAGGGTTGAGCCCGTCTCAGCCATCAAAGCTTTGTGTAGACAGGCACACTTATTCTGAAGTTTGTGTCGCAAAGACAGACCCTACAAGAACTGACCATCTTGAGGAAGAAGAGCAGAGCAGAGAGAGAGAGAGAGAGAGAGAGAGAGAGAGAGAGAGAGAAAACACTGTGCTCAATATGTCTGCGGTACAGCTATGGCTATCAAGACGGTGCAAAAATTGAGACACAGACCAATGCAGCAGGATCTAGACCCACCAATATCCTCAAGTGGCTTTTGACAAAGGTTTAGCAAATGCCGCCAGAGCCATTGGACATCCATAATGCACAGATGTATGCACACACACACACACACACACACACACACACACACACACACACTATATATATATATATATATATATATATATATATATATATATATATATATATCTCAACACATTTCTTTTTTTAATTTATAGTGTGTGCTGTGTGCATTTTGTATGCATGTGTATCTGTGTGTTGTATGCATACAGTGTCTACAAAGACCAGAAGAGGGTGTTGGATCTCCTGGAACTGAAGTTACAGATGGTTTTCAGCCACCATGTGGGTGCTAGCAAAGAACCCAAGACCTCTAAAAGAGCAGCCGTGCTCTTACCTGCTGAGTCACCTCTCCAAACCACAAGTTGGAGAAAGAAAGAAAGAAAGAAAGAAAGAAAGAAAGAAAGAAAGAAAGAAAGAAAGAAAGAAAGAAAGGCAAAATTCTGAAAAGAAAAAAATAATGAATTTGGACTACACTAAAAGTTCAAACTTCTTGTCTGTAAAAGTTCATATTAAGAGAATTTTTAAATGATCTATAGACTTGAAACAAATCCTAGTTTACCATCTACCAAGAAAAGGATTTGTTACCAGAATATACAGAGACCTTTTAACACTCAACTGTAGAAAAACCAATCCAATTAGAAAACAGGCCAAAGACAGGAGCAGCTGGTTCACTAACAAGTGCCTATGGTGGCAGATAGGCACATGGAAAATGTTCAAGATGTTATCTACCAGAAAATGCACTCTCAAACGGCAATATAGCACCTATAAGAGAGCTAAGATTTGAAAAGAAAATGGAAACATTGTTGGTGAGGGGAGGGAGAAAGTGAGTCCTCCACACTGCTGCCACCATGTCCATCATCTTGGGAAACTCCCATGAACCTTCTAAAACCATCATGCAGGGGCTGCAGAGACAGCTCAACAGGTAGGAACACGCACTCCTCTTACAGAGGACTCAGGCTAAGCTCCTTGCACCCACAAAGCAGCTCACGGCTGCCTGTAACTCGGTTCCAGGGCATCTGAGCCTCTTCTGGCCTCCACAGGCTCTGAGGGAAAGCAGGTGGTACGCACATAAACACTCAGGCACAAGCACTTACACGCAAAATGAATGTTTTTAAAATCCATGCAATTGCTATACTGACTAGCAAATGCACACTCAAACATTTATCCCAGAGAAATGAAAACTTTGCATTTATATAAAACCCTATGTAAGATCCTATTACCTTCACTAATAAGAATTCCAAGCTGAACAGTCTGGCTGATAGTGTGTGTGTGGAGAATGTCCTTTGAGGGCTGAATGGTTAGAAATAATGTCTCACACACATACACACACTCGGGGGTGGGGGGAGGGAGGGAGTAGACAGACATATAATATAGACATAGATATGTAACATGAAATACCATTCAGCAAAAAGGATGTCCTAGTTGGTTTTGTGTCCACTTGGCATAAGCTAAAGTCATTTTTCAAAGTTCAATTAAGAAGTTGTCCCCCACTAGATTGATCTGTGAACAAGCCTTGGGGGTATTTTCCTGATTGATGTGAGAGGGGCCAGCTCACTGGGCATTGTCTCCCCTGAGCTGGTGATCTTGGGAACTGTTAGAAAGCAGGCTGAGCAAGCCAGTATGCAGCAACATCCCCCATGGTCTTCACCCCTGCCTCCAGGTTCCTACCTTGACTTCCCTGGATGATGAACTATGAGCTGTAAGCTGAAGTAAACGCCCCCCAACCCCCATCCCACCACCAAGTAGTTTTCAACTATGGTGCTTTATCACAGCAACAGAAACCCTGACAAAGGATAAAGACAATAATTTGGATGAATCTCCAAGCAGCTACCCTGAGATCACCACTTTAACCATGGGTCAAAAGCGTCCATAGATAAGAATACCCAGGCAGCGGAGCATCTGTGCTGAATGTATAGACTTTTCCTTGCATCCCTCCCCCCACCCTCGAGCAGCCACTCACACCACATTGATGTGGCACTGGAGACTGCCAACAATCTAGATATCATTTAGAGTCCTCTGGAAGTTGTGTGTTGGCTACATGCAGGTCCTGTGCTGTTTTATACAAAGGTCCCGTGCATCCTTGACACGTGTGTCCTTTTAGAATTCTGTATGTCAGCCGTTATCAAACTTACAGGTGGCATCAGTGTTAGAAATTAAACACAAATGTAGACACACACGTGCAAGTACAAATAAAACTGGTAGATTAAACCATGCCTCCAGCTGTGAAGCCTATAGTAATGCAAGCTGACATCATAGGTAGAAATAGGGAAATGGGGTAAAACTGGGGCGGGGCAGATCCATTCTTGGTGCTACTCCTTACTGCTTCCAGCTGGGTGGGAACCTATCATAGTCTCCATAGATTTTTCAACTTGCATTCAAAATGGCTTTGGTTTCCTTTTTTCTAACTAAAGATTCACATTTTAGTAATAACTTGCATATATATATATATATATATATATATATATATATATATATATATATATAAAGAAAAAAATCCCTAACTGAAAATGTAGTCATTCACAGCATCTCTTCCTAATGCTCACTACGTGTGTGCATATGTGTGTGTATCCGTGTGTGTGTGTGTGTGTACCTGTGTGTCTGTCTGTCTCTATGTGTCTCTGTGTGTCACTGTGTGTCTGTCTGTGTGTCTCTGTGTGTGCCTGTGTATGTGTGTGTGTTTGTATCTGTATGTGTATATCTGTGTCTGTCTGTCTGTATGTGTGTGTATATGTGTGTCTGTGTGTCTGTGTATATATGTGTGTGCCTGTGTATGTGTGTGTGTTTATGTCTCTATGTGTGTCTGTGTGTGTCTCAGTGTATCTGTGTGTGTCTGTGTCTGTGTATGTATGTGTGTACCTGTGTATGTGTGTGTGTTTATGTCTGTATATCTATAAGTGCCTGTCTATATGTGTGTGTCTGTATGTGTGTGTCTGTATGTGTGTGTCTGTATGTGTGTGCATGTGTATGTGTGTATTTGTGTCTATGTGTGTGTGTGTGTTTATGAGAGACACTGGTTGGTTAAATCTCAGAGTGGTGGGATTTGCTGCCTTCTGCCTTCTGTGACATCAGAACTCATGCTTGCCTGATGACACAGAGTAGGGGAGGGGAGTCATCTACCTGCCTGTCCACTGAAAGTACTTCCATCCACCCCAAGACTTTGACCCTGAGCAGAGACATGACAATCCAGAAGACAGGTGGCAGAGGCCGGGAAGCAGCTGAGGTACTTGAACAGAGAAGGAGCAGCCACCACTGTGATGACAGGAAGCAGGTAAGGCCAGGGTGCATTCCCTGTAGGGAGTCAATTCCCCTGAAGCCCCACCCCCAAGTAGATCCCACTACTGGGTCTCAAGCATCGCTCTCTTCATTCTCTCTCATAGCAAATAAGATAGTGCCAGTGTCATATGTTAAAGCCCTAACCCCCAAGTGGCTCAACCCGTAGACAAGGCTTCTAAGGAGATGACTACAGTTAAATCTCTTGTCTCATGGGACAGATGAGCCCTTATTACAAAAGGCAGCAAGGAATACATGGGTCTGAGGGAAAACCATGTAAGGACTCAGCAAGAGTCCACACATGGGCTCCCCAGAGAAAGTCTCCACCCAACAGCATAAACACCCAGAGAATTTGTGTCGACTGTCCAAAGCCTCTAAGTGTGGTACGGTGGCATGGAGGTGCTAGCAGATACTGATTTAGCATCATCAGAAGTCAAATATGCAAAACACTGAAGCAACAGAACCCAGGAGCAGCCACATAACACATAAAGGGCATCCACATAATTCAACAAGGAAAAGGCAGTCTTAAAAATAATGCAGGACCACTAGATATCTATATTTTTTAAACTCTTCAGCCATATTCTACATTATATATAAAACATTTACTTTAAAATGGGCCATACACATAAATGCAAAATCTAAAACAATAAAATATTTAGAAGAAAATTTAAAAAAAAAAAAGAATCAAACCTTAGAATCGACAAATGTTCTAGACTTCACATAGGAAGCACAGACCCTAAAAGGATGAGTTGGGATGTATAAAAAGAAACTTGTGGGTTGGAGAAATGGCTCAGCAGTGAAGGGCACTGGCTACTCTTGCAGAGGTCCTGCGTTCAATTCCCAGCCTCCACATGGTGGCTCACACCCATCTGGAATGGGGTCTGATGCCCTCCTCTAGAGTGCAGGTGTACATGTCATTTTTCATAGACATAAAAAAAAGAAAAAAGAAACTTGTTCATTTTTAAATGATATCAAAAAGATAAGACAGAGTTGATAAAATAGTCACAATGAATATTTCCCAACTACTTAGATCCAAAATATTCCAAGAACTTGACATTTTTTTTGCAACTTATACAAGAGATTATTTTGGATTATGGTTTCAGAGGGTTAAGTGTTAATCACAGTGGGGAGGCATGACAGCAGGTGTCAGGCACAGTTACAACCATAGGAATCTGAGAAATTATAACTTCAGCAGCAGATACAAAGTATCCCCATCAGAGTGTTGCTGACTCCTTGGACTAGCTCCCTTAAGAGGAGGCTTTTGACTGTTGATGTGTTGGAGTTCTCTTATAAAAGAATGGGGTAGAAAAGGATTATTAGATCCTCAACTGAGATTCCAGCAGCTCCCTCCCACACCTGTCTGCCATGTGTATGCAGGTCTGTCCTAATTGCACTTGGCCTCTTGGTCTTAGAAGGAGTGTGCCGTGTGTAGAAGGTTAACTGATTAGATTTCACTGGTTGCTGATTGAGAACCTATGCTTTGGGGACTTCCATGTAATTTCTGATTGTCCTAAGAGTCAGTTGCCTTCCAGGCAGAAGATAGAAGAACTTGACATCTTAATCAAAAGACAGTCCAATAAAAAAAAAAAAAGAAAATGACTTCAATAAACATAACGAAGATATGTAGATTAATGGTCACCAATAAAGCCATTAAGTGAAGCTAAGCCCCCAGCTGGAGGGAAAGCTCAGCAGCTAAGAGCATCTGTTGCTCTTGCAGAGGTCCCAGGTTTGTAGCATCCACACAGTAGCTACAACTATCTATAGTAACTCCAGTTCCAAAGAGATCTGAAGCTATCTTTGGACATCTGCTAACATCAGGTTTGTACATGTTTGCACATACATACATGTGGGCAGAACAATTATACATACACATAAAATTTTAAAAACACTTAGAACGTAGATTGAGATGTCTCTACACAAAAATAATAAAAATGTCCAAAATTGAAGTTGGCAATATTAAGTGTAAAGACCCAGAACAATTGGAATTCTCTGATTAGCTGATGGGGCAGAGCAGAGGAAACAGCTCAAGAAACAGTCCTGAATATTGTTCTAGAATTAAGCATACATTCACCCCATGTCCTGGCATTTCCTTGTCTGAATAGTCACCCAGCAGACATGAGAAACATTCCCACACAAAGACAAAGTGCATGCATGTTCAAAGCACTGTTATCCATGGCCACCTTGAACTGCAAACCAGGAGGTAAGGATTAATTGTGATAGGCTCATGCAACATACTCATCAATAAAACTGAACATACAAAAGCATGGAGCCAAATCATAAACATTATGCAAAAGACGGCATCGACTCATTTCCGTGACGCTCATGAATGGGCACCATCTGGCAGTCGGTACCCCAGTGGACTGACTGAGAGGGGAATGGGGTCCTTTCAAGAAGATGAAGGGGGTCAGATTTTCACTGAGGTAACATGTAGAAACTTGTCACAACGAATCAGACTGTGCATTTAAAAATGTGTGCATTTATGTGAACTATACCTCCATAAAGCTGGGACCTCCCACAGTCCACTTGGAATAAAAAAGACTTTAAGTGATTCCGAAAGGCAGCAGCAATGAAATTTTCTTCACAGCAGGGAAGAGGAGAAGGGGGAAGACATAAACGTTGGCA
>LR754477.1:0-26834 GCA_902729485.2 Mus minutoides
GATGATGGCGGTCCGGCGGCGGGGGAGGTCCTGGCTGGCTGGGAGGGGTCCCAGCCTCTGGTTGGACTGAGGTCCTCTGTTCCAGCTGCTGCTGCAACTGGCCACTGGACCCTCTGCGATTTCAAGGCCCCTGGTGCGCTCCACTCACTTTTAACCCCGAAGTGTGCCTAATGTCCTGGGGTTTGGAGAGAGCGCTGGCACCCTATCCTCTGTGTTCAGAGAGGGATGATGGCCGGTACCTGTTTTATGTACAGAAAGTTTGTGAATCTTCTCTGTTGTCCTAAAAGTCTGCCAAGAATTTCACTTTAAGGGGCACTGAACAATGACACATATATGTAATACATGTTTGTTTCTAGTAGAGGTACACTGAGAAAGAGACAATCTTTCTTTCCCAGAGTTCTTGGGGGCCAGGGAAAGGAATCTACAATGGGATTAATGAGAGGCCAGTGTGTCTCTCATTGTGTTGAAGGAGAGTCTAGCCAAAGCTTATTCACATCCTTCTTTATGATGCATGAAGGATGACTGTTGATACTCAGAAGTATCCATAAACCATCAGACTCTCACCTGTGCTAAACTTTGCTGCAATTCCTTATATAGTGATCATGCCTGAATTTTCAAACAGTCCTGATAGCCATTCTACTACAGATTTCAAGGTCAATAATAAAGATCTCAGATGAGAAAAAATGAAACTGTAAAGCTTTTCAAACTCTATAAGATCACCAGGTCTAAGCAAGACAGCAACGAGCTTTAGACAACTTTCTCAGTGAATAATATGTTCACATTACTGCATTAGTTACAGTACCTTCCACATTCCACCACTATAGAGGAAGTTCAGTGTCTAGAACAGTAAGAAGCAACTGAAATGATCCCTGGAATTATGTTCTTTTCTCTAACTAGTTGTTTGAGAGTTTCCTGAGAATTATGAGCTCACACTCACCCCACTCTATCTTTCCTTTCTAGATCTGAACATCCTTAGCTATACAACTTTCTGTGACATATTTAAAATATCAAAACTAATTGTTGCTCTACAAATATTTGTGGGTGTTTGGTCTTTTACTAATGTGGCTGGATTACCAGAGTCTATAGTCTTAGAAATCAATGATTCTGCCTCTCCTAGAAGCTAAAACTTGCTGGTAGCTCCATGCCTGAAAATTGGATTTTATTCCTAGCTGCATCATTCATGCTGGGATTCATACTGTTTGTCTTAGACATGTCTACTGTCTGCTTTCATATCAACTATGAGTTCATCTAAACAGCTGCACTGCTGTCTCCAGAAGATTCTGTTTCCTTGTAGTCATCAACTGCCTCTGGGTCTCACACCATATCCTTCTGGTAATATATGAACCATGCAGGAAGAGAAGTTGTACATCTCTTTCATTTCCTGATGAGCAATTTGCAGTCTCTTAGTCTTATTGACTAAGTGCTGTTTTGTTAATAACTATCTACTTCAAGTAGCAGCATCTATAAATGGGTTGTCAGGTGCATTAATTTGGAGGTATAATAAGTCATTGCAAGTTTCTTTAATATCTTAGTTGTTTAGTAGTATTTTAGAAATATATTTTTTCTATAATGGTGTGAGTTTTTTATTTGATCTTGTGAAGCAGGACTTAACTCCAATCAGATATTGATTGGATAGACCCATGAAGTTCATGTCACTATTGCACCAGTGGGTATGTAGGGCCATGCTAATCACTCTTGTACCTCCCAAGGTTCTATGCTGAGTAATACTGCTTAGTTTTCTACAGTATTAGTATGCATAGCTCCTTCCAACACTATGAAAGCTATCCAGTAGAAATGAAACTTCTAGATTAGTACTCTATTTACTTTTTTCATATACTATGACTCAGATATGTCAAAATTAGGGTCTTACAATCAAATTCCTATGGGTAACTAAGACTATTGGCTATAGCCTAGACAGTTGTAGGAGTCTATTGGACCCTTTAGCTAATGCTTATAAAAGAAGTACCCCATACTTTCTCTGTATCTTTCGGTCTCTGTCTATCTTTCTCTCCTTCCCACTCCCTGATTCTCAAACTCTCAAACTATTTCCCTAGAACTCTTTATTTACAATGCGTGAAGATCATTCTCTTGTTATATAATTTAACTAAACCTATTTATCAATCTACTTTGACAAAGAAAATGATTTCCTGGTCTTGCAAACTTTATATGCCCCAGTACAAGGGAATACCAGGGCCAAGAAGTGGGAGTGGGCAGATAGGGGAGCAGGGTGCGGGGAGGGTATAGGGAACTTTCGAGATAGCATTTGAAATGTAAATAAAGAAAATAGCTAATTAAAAAAACAGAAAAAAAGAGAAAAAAGAAAATGATTGCCTGCATCTCTTCATCTAAACGGTCCTTGTAATTTTGTCAAACTGACAAAACAAATGTTTTCATTATTGATCTTGTTTTGTTTAACCAACCATATTGGTGGTGATGGTGATGGCAGTGGTGGTGGTGGTGGTGGTAGTGATGATGGTGGTGGTGGCGGTGGCAGTAGTGGGGTGCTGGTGGTGGAGGTGGAAGTGGTAGTTGATGTTAATATAGAAAAATAAAAATGTTTATTTTAACTCACTATTACAAGTGGATAAAAGCTCTTCATGGCAAGAAGCCATGGAAACAGGGAAATAGAGCTAAAAGCTTACTTTTAGAAACGAACAGCATAAAGCAAAAGAAATAAAGAAAAAAAGTAGAATGAGATCTTATAATCTCAAAACCTACTCCCAGTGACATCATGTCTCTATCAAAATTAAACCTATGAAACCTCTGTAACTGGAACCCAATATTCAATACCAAAAATAATGGGAAGATATTTATCAGCAAACCACAACCTTTTCTTTCTTTTGCTTCTAGGATTCTTTTCCAGAACTCTCTCACTGGCAATGTCCTCAGATTTTCCAAGTATATATATTGACACACAGGTTTCACTTAAACTTAGGCAATTGCAGAGATTTTTTATTACCCATCTATTTTCAAATTTCTTTGAAAAATATTGTGCTGCATGTTGGGGAAGAGAATATAGGCTACAGGAAGGAGGAGAAATTAGACAAACATTCAAAGCAACTTGCTGCTAGTTACCCTTTAGCTATTGAAGCAATTCAGTTATCAGAAAAGCAGATAATTGTCTTAATTATTAATATAGCCCTGAACAATTCTTGCGTATGCTGTGATTTCTTGGTTTCCTAAATTATAAAACGAACATAATCTAACTTACATGAGTGCTTTGAAAATAAAATAATATATATAAAAATTGCACAACATAGAGACTTGGACAGAACTCATTTTGTACTCAACTCAACTTATATTATTATGAATATTATCACACTTTAGTTTTCCATTTGATCCTGAGACATAAGACCTAATTTCTTTGCATTTTTCATTTAACCCTCTTGTTTAAAATATATATTTTAAAACAATATATTCAAATGAGGGATCCTCTATTATCAAGTCTAGCCAGAATCTCTACACTTCCACAAATTTCCAAATCATTCCACTTCATTCTCTCTTTAATTAAGAGAAAACTTGATATCTAAATAAAAGTTAATAATAATGATAATAAAATAATAAAGTAAAATTAAGTAAAAATATAAAAATCATAATAGGACCACAAAAAAGAGAAGAAAAACAGACAAAGAAAAACTAATGAAACAAATATAGATGTAGAAACACACACGTTCACACTAGAGAATTCCATAAAAACACAAAACTGCAAGCCATAATAAATAGCAAACATAAAGCAAAACAAATTATCATACCCTGACAAAGCAGTATAAAACAAAAAACCTCCAAAATGCAATTGATTTCATTTTATGTTGGCCATCTACTGCTAAGCATGGTACCAGGATTTAAGTGTGGTTTGTATACCTACTGAAATTCCTTTAGAGAAAACTACTCTTTCACTTTGGAGAAGTTATCAATGGAGATAATTTCTGGGTTAGGGATGAAGGTTCTGTCCTAGTCTCTGGTTATCAATGGGACTCCATCTGACCCAGACTAGTGCAGGTCCTGTGCAAGTTGCCACACTCTCTGTGAATTCATGTGTTCATTAGTTCTGCTGTTTTTTTTTCACATACTCCTCTGGCCCTTACAAATCTGGTTTCTTGTCCAGAGTGTCCCCTGAACGCTGAAGAGATGGATTTGTTGGAGACATCCCAATTGGGAGTGAGTGTTTTAAGGTCTCTTACTCTTTGCACCTTGTTCGACTGCAGTTCTCTCTATTTGTTCCCTCCTTCTGAAGGAGGAAGCTTCTCTCATCATACCTGAGCAAGACATCTGTGTGTGAATATCATTTTATTGCTATGTTCTTTAATGAATATTAATACTGTTCAGTAGTATTTGGTTTTCTGCTACATTCTTGGCCTATCAAATCTCAAGTTCTTGGCTACCCTGAAACTATTAACCATGGGTTTCATCTCATGACATAGACCTAAATCCAATTAAATATTTTTGGTTCCTCACACAGATATTGTGCCCCTATTGCAGTGGTGTATCTTGCAGGCAGGTCATGAATATAGAATTAAGGTTTTCTTGTTAAATAAGGGTTTAGACTTTTGGTAACAGAGTACATTTCAGTACCATGGACACTAGTCTGCATGGGTGAAAGCTCTAGGTAGGTTCTCCTCAACATCTCCATGTAAAATAAGTTATTTAAGTGTTGTCTACAGCAAAAGGCTCTTATCATCAGTATATAGAAAGCAAGCAATAGCCTTGGAATCGGCCTGTGTTGCCTGGGAGTTAAGATGGAGAGGCCTTCTGACCAACAACTCTATTATACGTAACCCATTCCCAGGATCAAAGTTTCATAGAGGAAAATGGTCTACTCTTGCCATATTAATCCTACTCACCTTTGCACCCTCTTATATCTTCTTAAGTTTCTTTTTTCAGCAGCTGAGTATTTTTATTATACTTAGACAATTTAAGTGTGTCACTTGCTATGGAACCCTCTGAGATTTCTAGATCTGTACCCCAAAGAGTCCTGTCTGCAATCTGCCAGTTCTTCAGACCTTTAACATCAAAGTGGCCTTTCATTGACAACACAATATAAAATAGCCCCAGAGAGTTCAGTGCTTTCATCAATAAATAATTTCCATATTTATATTGGGATATGCAAAAGAGACAGTAAGCCTTTCTCATCATTGCTATAGAGAAGCCATCTGTTTGCTCCTGTGTTTCAATTCTCAAGATCATTGAAAATCAGTGGGAAGCACTGGTCAGTTCATTTTGCAAAGTGTACTGGGGAACATGAACTCACAGATATCAGTCTGTTTCTTGTTAAATATTCATTTTCTAAAAGCTGTGTTATCTGTAACAGTCTTTCACTTACCATTGAACAACACATACAACATCCTCCTGATGACTAGAAAACCAACAACAGTAATTAATGATGACCTTGAGAATGAGATGCTGACATATGGCCTCATAGCACAGATCAACATGTGCTTAACAGGACTGAGTAACAACAGTTGAGGCTTGTGTGTTCCACACAATGAGGTTTCCCTCAGCAGGAGGCTTTGTGCTTACTAGTCCTGGGCTTCATCTCCAGTAAATCCCCATGGCTTCCCTGAATACAGATGTGGAAAAACTAGTGATTCTGTAGGCTAAAGCTCCATATGATAGACACTGGTACTTCTCTTAATTCAGGCACAAGAAAATTTACTAATTTCCCGTAGCAACTGGCAAACAAAAAGGAAATGAGGCAATTCTGGTTGCATAATAAAAACAAATAAAATACTTAATAAAGGCTTAACAATTTACTGGTGATAGTTCTGATATAAGTTCTAACTGGGAAATTGGAAGAGGTCAAAATGGGAAAGATTAAGTTGTAGCCTAAAACCATATAATGTCTACATGTGGGTTCAGTAACCAAGCTGAGGTGGTATTAAAGAAGATAACTTCCACATTCTAACATTCACCTTGACACATAATGAACTAGATATCTCTTGCAAAGATGAATTACTCTCTTTCTATAATTCTTTCTTACATGCTGTCCAAAATAAGCCTTGGAAATAAGGATGCCTCTATGTGATCTGTGCCCCTAAGACCTTTTAAGATTTAACTACCTTTAACACTATTGAGGATCCAGAGTAAAGCATATATAAGAAATTGATGAGGGACTTGCAACTGCCAGTATATTATTTCTGAGGATAGAATTAGTTTAGCACAACACTGTGATCCTAGGTACTCTGGTGTAATTCTATTAGAACATTTACACCTTAAAGACATTCACAATAGAAGAATGGGATTATGGAGCAGGAGCTAGTAAAATGGACTCTTGTTCTGTTCACTACAAAAAGATATGGCTAGGGAAGCTGCTTATATGCCATCTATATGGCTGCACACAAGGCTAAATTAATACTCTCATCACAATTCTCCCTCTAATGTATAATTGTATCTGCACTGTGTTTTTGTATATACAATACCAGTACACATATTCTTCCACCTCAAACAAGTGCAGCCAATAACCATCTTAGAACACATGAGCTGTGGGTGTGGGTAGGCAGGAAGTATAGAGGAACTTCTGTCACTCTGAGTCCCATTGACTCATGAATTTGGTTCCTAAGATAAGGCACTCTCTGAGCTCTAAGTGATAGACACAAATCAACAGGAAGATAGTCATCAACATGAAGAACAGCACTAGAGCAAAGGACATACCTGCCCTGCTGACTCAGAGCTATGCAAATGTTCTCCCTGTCTAGGAATGAAATTTCATGCCTAGCTGCCTTGTTCATGATGAAATTCAATTTCCTTGTCTTACACATGTGCTATCACATTAACTATGAGTTCACCAGTCCAGCTGTCCTGATGTGTTCATAAGACACTGTTTCCTTGTAGTCATCAACTGCCTCTGGCTCTCACATATCCTTCCAGCTTTCCACAGTGATATCTGAACAATGGGGGAAAGGGTGTGTGGATCTGTTCCATTGTCTGCTAGCCTCTCTGTAGTATCTTAGGCTGCTTGACCCAATATAGTTCTTTGTGTCTATTGCCATCCTCTTCAAGTAGAAGCTTCACTAAAAGGGTTGAGAGATCCATTAATTTTTGAGTGTAATAAGTCATGAGGAGTTCATTTAATACATTGTTTTTTTTAACAACATTACAGTTGTAGATTATCTCCTTGGGCCTATGGTCTGCTTAGCCATGGGTTTTCAGTTCTGTGATGATGACATTTATGTCTTTTGTCTGGTGATACAGGGCAATGTGTACCATTGGGTGTGCTATGCCAGCCCAATCACTATTGTACCTCAAGGGGTTCACTGCTGAGTAAGAATGATTCTTTTCTACAGTAATAGTGTGATAGCACTGTCTAGCACTATGGAAGTTGTCCAGTAGGAATAAAATTTCTATTTTATTCCTACTGGACAACTTATTTATTTATTTATTTCTATTTCTTCATTCCTTCATATTCTGTGACTTGGATTTGTTGTCATTTCAACAAATATGGTCTTATCATCAAGTTCTAATGTGTAATGAAGGCTATTGGCTGTAGCCTATATAGGTTGGAGGTCTAAGTGACCATATTGGCTGAAATATTCAAATGAATTATTCTATTCCAGGCACTAGTCTTTTTATTTATTAACAACTGGTATCTACTAAGGGAATTGTTGCCTCACTATGGATAATTCCTCTCTATCTCTCTTGTCTGTCTTTGTCTCTCTGTTTCTCTCTGTATCACTGTCTCTCTCTCTCCCCACCTCAGTTTTATTTTCAATGTATGAACATCATGCCATTGTTAGATAAATCTAAATCCATTAAAAATATATGTTCTATATACTAATACACATCTTCATAATTTTGTCACTGTCTTCCAAACCATAATGCTATAACTATTATTGTCCTTGTGCCCTTAGTGTATTTGGAAAATAGTAACATGTTAAGCTGTAGAGACTGAATATCATAAAGAAAACAGTTGTCACAAACTGGAAACATATACATAGCAATTTAAAGCATCCATTTACTCAAAGTTTACAAAGTAACCTTTTCTTTAGTTCATTAAGGATTTGTCCTGCCTACATAATGAGTAGGAATCAAGATGAATCAGAAAATAAGGGAAGAGCCAACTGATGACTGGCCCAACATGAGTTCTTTCACATGGCAGAGAGTCAATCTTTTACACTAATAATGAGGCTCTGCTATGCTTACAGACAGGAACCTAGCATAAACTGTTTCCTGTTCATCCAGCATCAGATGGAAACAGATGCAGAGACCTATAATCAAACAGCACATGGAGCTCAAGAAGTCTTGTGGAAGAGTGGAGTATAGAATTGAGCAAGCAGGAGGGGTCAATGATACCACAAGAATATCTACAGGGTCAACTAAACTAAACAATCAACCAAAGAGCATGCAGAGACTGGACATTGGCTCCCTACACAATTGTAGCAGGTGTACAGCACTTCATGCTGGTCCACTAACAAATGTAACTGGGGCTGTCTCTATGTTGGCTGCCATTGAATCCCATTCCCATACTTGGACTGCCTGGTTGGGACTCAGTGGGAGAGAATGTGGTTAGTCCTTCTGGGACTAGATGTTCCAAGGAGGTGTAGTACCCAAGGAAGATTTCTCTGAGGAACAGGAAAGGGTAATGGGAAGGATTTGTAAGAGTGGGCCTGGCAGCAAATATCAACAAAATTATAGAATAAAACTGCGCATATGTAAAGAAAGAGATGCCCATGAACATACAAGAAGCCTACAGAACTCCAAATAGACTAGAGCAGAAAAGAAATTCTTCCAGACACGTAATAATAAGAACAACAAATATACTAAATAAAGAGAGAATATTAAAAGCAGTAGGGGGAAATGTTCAAGTAACATATAAAGGCAGGCCTATTAGAATTACACTAGACTTCTCACTAGAGACTATGAAAGCCAGAGATCCTGGACAGATGTTATACAGCCACTAAGAAAACACAAATGCCAGCCCAGGCTACTATACCCAGGAAAATTCTCAATTACAATAGATGCAGAAACCAAAGTATTCCATGACAAAACCAAATTCACACAATATGTTTCCATGAATCCAGCCCTTCAAAGGATAACAAAGGGAAAAGACCAACACAATGATGGCTTGATCCTCCTGTGATTCTGTTAGCCTCTGATAGCACTTCTGGTAGACCAACTCTCCCCTGAGATCCAGTGATCAGAGCACTCTCTTCAGGGAAGCTCTTCTCTTGCAAGTCCGGTGTCTAGCAGACTAGAGCTCTGATCCACTTCCTGAGTTCTAGGGTCAGAACTCTCCCAGCAGGCTGCCTCTCTTCTGTAACCCCGAGGTGATCCTAATGTCCTGGGGTGTAGAGAGCACACAAGCTGCCCTAGCCACCTCCACTGGGCTCAGAGGGAAATGGCAGGGCTCAGTTTGCTTTTATGTCACTATAGGTACATGCAAAGAATAAGCTGAGTTCCAAGGCATAAACAAAGTAGTCATGGAACAAATAACACATAAACAAAGGTCCCAAGGTCATATTTTCTAAGGACTTAGCAACATGATACACATCCTCAGCTGTATTTTTTAAGCTTACTTTCTTGTCCTAGCCCAATGTCAAATATTCTTACAAATTTCCTAAAGCAGTACCAAAAGCTCTCCACAAAACTCTATCCATGTAAATGAATTGGTAAAGACTGTAGACCTCACAGTTGTCTTCAACTTCAAGACAAACATGTGGTTTCATCTCCTCATCATCATAGCCTTGAAAGAAGTAAATTATCACCACCTTAGTGGAACATATGAGCAATGGTATAAAGCTAGATAGGAATAATAAAAAAATGTCCATCACTCATAGTTACAATGATGGATGATTTTGGCCCCTGAGGTGACGAAATTTATGAGCTCTATGTCATAGACACAGTCAACAGGAAAATGGTTATTAACTAGAACTGAGGCAAAGGACACACCTGCCATGCTAATTCACAGCCATGCAAATGTTCTCACACACAGTTCAAATGGTCAGAAAGTTCACATTGATCATCTGTCTGCTGTACAAACACCCTACACACATTCACACCTATGTTCTTCCTCATTGAAATGAACTGATCTACACATTCAAACAATGAAAAATTAATCATGGAGGTCTTGCCCTGAATATAAAAATTGTACAGGAATGAACCACAAAGAATATTCTCCACTTTCTAAAACCATGACAAGGCTCATGGGCACCTCACTGCCCTGGATGCATCTCTGCTGGTCTGAAGCTCAGGCTACCAAGAGCCATTTCACATGTAAAGGAAAGCCCTCTCTCCTTGGCATCAAAAATAAAAATGCTCAAGCACCAAAATGGACTCTTATTATGAAATGTAAAGCCCAGATCATGTCAGTTTTTTCCTAAACAAACAGATTTGTTTTTTTCTTTATTGTTTTTGTTGAGCAACACACAGACAAAGGACAGGAGGTTGAACACAAAGAACAACACCTCTCCTTACTCTAGAACTCTCCCTTATTCTTTATGATGTTAATGGAAAGGGGGGAAATTATATTTTAAATGCTTAAGAAATGTTTCATCTCTAATTTGTTTTTGGTCTTTGGTGTGGCACATGAGTTCTACTGTTTTGGATCTACTAAACAGTTCCATTTCTCAGCTAGGCATTCCAATTCTAAGGATGAATTATATCTTTACTCATGTGTTATGGATATAAATACCCTCTTCATATTTGTATATACTAGAATCTTCTCTAATGAGTTTAGAAAATCAATTTTTATTGTATAACAAACTTTGAGGCTACCTCTTCAGTACCATGATGGACTCACTTTGTGAGCATTATTTTGGAAAATTATCCTGGAAATATTCAAGTTCAGTGCATGCCAAGCCAAAATAGAGAGAGACTAGAGAGAATGCCCATTTACTCTCTTGAAAAGAGAGACACGCTGCCAAATCAGATAGATCTATGACCAGTCTGAACATTTGGTTTTCTTCCTCACTCAAAGAAGAAAGGTGTTTCCTTAGGTACAATTCATAACTCTGATATCTATGTATGAGAATGTAATAGAATTATTTCACAAAGTCATTACAGAAATAGTCTATTAGAAACCATACTAGGTTGATATTGGTGAATCTCTGGAATTCATCACTAACTCTTGGTTCCAGAGATAGAATATGTTTTCTAAAACATATTTGTTTGTACTATAATCTTCTCCAATGATTTTTATACCTGAGCCTTGGAATTATAAATGATGGTACTCTGGTATTCTGTCTACACCTCCATTTTCACTTTGACTGTTTGAATAAAAATAAAAGTAGGCATTAAAATTTTTATTAGAATATGCAAAGTTATTTGAGCAAGGTAGAATATTTGTTGATATTAATAATATTTAGCAACCATATCTAAGTCCAGTGAACAAAGAATATGCATCACCAGTGACTAAAGACTGCTTTGCACTTCAGTGTGAACTCTCAGACTTCAGGGTGACACCTGACATAAGTGCCAGAAAGAGAAATGCCCCTGCTAGATGCTGATCAAGGGCAAAGGTCAGAGAGCTGCAAAAGCATATTTCCTATACTGCAAAATGTGTTAACTTATCATAATTTTCTCAGATTCCATTCTCTGAGCAGGGCCAAGACAGACTGTGGAAAAAATACTAGCTATAATTACTAAAGCACAAAGTACTACTGAGCACATAGAACCAACATGAATCAACAACACAGTAAATACAATAACACATATTTTAATAATAATATTAAATAACAATGACATCGATAAATTCAAAAGAAATAGGCTGACTGAATTGGTCAAAAAGTAAAATCTATTTTCCTGGTATAACAATCAACATATTATGAAACAAGGTGAGATTAACAGTGTCCCACTGTACTCCAACACATTTCCTCTCAAGGAGACATGCCAAGACCCAGGAGAATCCAAGTCTCTGAGGCCTCATGAATACCCAAGATAGACTTCATCCTACCTATCCCCTGCCTGACTGTTCCACCTGGGGCATAGCCATCAGAAGTTAACTAAACTTTGCCTCCAGAGCTCCATCATCAGACATAGATCTCTGTCTCTTTATGATGAAATTTGAGGGTTCCGAGGAACCTTCAGTTTCTCGTGAAGCACAACCAGCAGAAGTGAGCAGCATGCTGTTCACAGTGCTCCACTGTCAGGCCCAAGGCTCTGCCTGCCTCCAAGAAGAGTCCTATCAGCATCAGGAACATTCAGCCAACACCAGAGGAAATCCCAGGGCTAAAGAACAGCATAACAACATAATCAAAATCCAGAGCTAAATAGTGCCACCTGAATCCAGAAACAGAAAGCCCTAGATATTCTAACATAGCCAAAGCACAAAAAGGTGAGCTTAAGTCAATTCTTATAAAGATAATAGAAGCCTTTAAAGAGGGAGTGAATTAATTCCTTTAATATATATTTAAATACAATTAAACAGCTGAAAGGAAAGAGTAAAACTGTTCAAGACCTAAAAAGGAAATTGAAGCAATAAAGAAAGCACGAACTGTGGAAATGCTGAAGATGGAAAATATGGAAAAGTAAACAGGAATTACAGACCCAAGTATAATTACACAGTACAAGAGACAGAAGAGAAAGTGTCAGATGTAGAAGATACAATTGAAGACATCAACACCTCAATAAAAGAAAATGTAAAATCTAAAATGATCCTGACACAAAACCTCCAAGAAATCTGGGACACAGTGGAAAAAGCAAACCTAAGAATGATAGGAATAGAAGGAGAAGACCTCCACCTCCAGGGTCCATAAAATATTTTCAGAAATTCACAGAACCATATCCAAAATTGACTGCATATTTAGAAAAAAAATCAAGCCTGAATGGATTTAAGAAAACAAAAATGAACATCATGGATTAAGCTGTATTTCAACAACAGAAACAACAGAAAGACTACAAACTAATGGAAACTGAACAACTCTCACTCCATGAGCATTGTGTCAGATTAAAAATCAAGAAAGAAATAAAATGTTTTCTAGAATTCAATGAAACTGAAAACAAAATGTACCCAGACTTATGAGACACAACAAAAACAGTGCTAAGAAGAAAGATCATAACATAATGTACCATTTTAAAGCAATTGGCAGGGATCAGGTTCCTTCCTGTTGGCTCCAGTCTACCTTGGGCATGAACTCAGCAGACAGAACCACAGTCCCCAGAGAAGTTTCTATTCCCAGGTGCACTAGCATGCCCAGGATCTTACAATCACCCATGAGTAGAACACAACCTTTGCTGGGTGGTGGTGGCGCATGCCTTTAATCCCAGCATTTGTGAAGCAGGGGCAGGCAGACTTCTGAGTTCAATGCTAGCCTGGTCTACAAAGTGAGTTGCAGGACAGCCAGGGCTATACAGAGAAACACTGTCTCAAAAAACAAACAAACAAAAAAAGGAACACAGCATCTGTTCCAATACCACCAGGAGTCACTGGGATGAGCAGTATTCAGGAACACAGGAACCCTGCCAGAACAGTGGCTCAGGTTCCTTTCAGTCAGCACCATACAGTCCCAATATCCCCAGAGGGGTCTCCAATCCCAGGTGCTCTAGTATGCCCAGGATCTTAGGATGCCAGAATCCAGGAGCTTGGTGATAACAGGATCTCAGGGTCCCAGTGGCAGCTTGACTCCCAGAAACTCAAACACACCCAGAATCTCAGGATCCCAGGATCACAGGATTCACAGGATCACAGAGAAAGTTAGACTATGAGAAGTTCTGACTCAACCAGGATTACAGGAAGGACAGGCTCCAATCAGATATATTGAGGGCAAGGAGCACTTGCAATAATCAGATGGCAGGACGCAAGTGTAAGAACAGAGACAACAGAAACCAAGGTTACTTGGCATCATCAGAACCGAATTCTCCCACCATAGCAAATTCTGGATGCACTACCACACCAGAAAAGCAAGATGCAGATCTAAAGTCACTTCTCATCAAGATGACTGATTGAAGACGTTAAGAAGGACAAAAATAAGTCCCTTGAAGAAATACAGGAGAATACATGTAAACACTCAAAGAGGAAATATAAAAGTACCTTAAAGAATTACATGTTTAAAGAATTACATGAAAACACAGCCAAACAAGTGAAGGAAACTACCCAGGATCTAAAAATGGAAGTAGAAACAAAAAAATCACAAAGGGAGACAACTCTGGCGATAGAAAAACCTAGGAAAGAAGACAGGAGCCATAGATGCAAGCAACAACAACAGAATACAAGAGATGGAAGAGAGAATCTCGGGTTCAGAAGATACCATAGAAAACATTGAAACAAAAATCAAAGAAATGAAAAATGCAAAAAGATCCTAACCCAAAACATCCAGAAAATCCAGAACACAAAGAGAAGACTAACCCTAATGATAATATTTAAAGAAGAGAGTGAGGATTTCCAACTAAAAGGGTTAATAAATGTCTTGAACAAAACTATAGAAGAAAACTTCACAAACCTAAAGAAAGAGATGCATATGAATATACAATAAGCCTACAAAACTCCAAATAGACTGGGTCAGAAAATAAATTCCTCCTGTAACATAATAATCAAAACACCAAATGCACAAAACAAAGAAAAAATATTAAAAGAGTAAGGGAAAAATGTCAAGTAACATACAAAGGCAGACCTATTAGAATTACACCAGACTTCCTGCAAGAGACTGTGAAAGCCAAAAGATTGTGGGCAGATATCATACAGACCTTAAGAGAAAACAAATGCCAGAACAGGATACTATACCCACCAAAACTCTCAATTACGAAAGATGGAGAAACCAAGGTATTCCATGACAAAACCAAATTTACACACTGTCTGTCCACAAATCCAGCTCTTCAAAGGATAATAAAAGGAAAACTCCAACACAAGGAAGGAAACTACAAAAAGCATGAAAGAATCAAAAATTCAGGTGACTGCAGATGCTGGCGTGGATGTGGAGAGAGAGGAACACTACTCCATTGTTGGTGGGATTGCAAGCTTGTTCAACCACTCTGGAAATCAGTGTGACGGTTCCTCAGAAAATTGGACATAGTACTTCCAGAGGATCCTGCAATACCTCTCCTGGGCATATATCCAGAAGATGTTCCAACTGGTAATAAGGACACATGCTCCACTATGTTCATAGCAGCCTTATTTATAATAGCCAGAAGCTGGAAAGAACCCAGATGTCCCTCAACAGAGGAATGGATACAGAAATTATGGTACATTTATACAATGGAGTACTACACAGCTATTAAAAACAATGAATTTATGAAATTCCTAGGCAAATGGATGGATCTGGAGGGTATCATCCTGAGTGAGGTAACTCAATCACAAAAGAACTCACATAACATGTACTCACTGATAAGTGGATATTAGCCCAGAAACCTAGATTACCCAAGATACAATTTGCTAAACACATGAAACTCAAGAAGAATGAAGATCGGGGGCTGGTGAGATGGCTCAGCGGGTAAGAGCACCCGACTGCTCTTCCGAAGGTGATAAGTTCAAATTCCAGCAACCACATGGTGGCTCACAACCATCCTTAATGAGATCTGGCGCCCTCTTCTGGAATGCCTGAAGACAGCTACAGTGTACTTACATATAATAAATAAAATCTTAAAAAAAAAAAAAAAGAAGAAGAATGAAGATCAAAGGATGGACACTTTGCCCCTTCCTAGAATTAGGAACAAAGCACACATTGAAGGAATTACAGAGATCAAGTGTGGAGCTGAAACAAAAGGATGGGCCAACCAGTGACTGCTGCAGCTGGGGATCCATCCCATAATCAGCCACCAAACACAGACACTATTGCATACGCCAGCAAGATATTGCTGAAAGGGCCCTGATGTAGCTGTCTCGTGTGAGGCTATACCAGTGCCTGGCAAACACAGAAGTGGATGCTCACAGTCAACTATTAGATGGAACACAGGGTTCCCAATGGAGGAGCTAGAGAAAATACCCAAAGAGCTGAAGGGGTCTCCACCCCTATAGGTTGAAGAACAATATAAACTAACTAGTACCCCCAGAGCTCATGTCTCTAGCTGCATATGTAGCAGAAGATGGCCTAATTGGCCATCATTGGGAAGAAAGGCCCCTTGGTCATGCAAACTTTATATGCCCCAGTACAGAGGAACGCCAGGGCCAAGATGTGGGAGTGGGTGGGTAGGGGAGCAGGGTGGGGGATGAGAGAGGGTTTAGGGGTCTTTTGGGATAACATTTGAAATGTAAATGAAGAAAATATCTAATAAAAATTGAAAAAAAAATTAAAAAGCATGAAAGAAAACTTTAAACAAACCTAAAAGAAGATAGACACATGAACAGAATTCCAATTCTAATAACAAAAATAACAGGAAGCAACAATTACTTTTCCTTAATATCTCTTAATATCAATTGACTCCATTCCCCAATAAAAAGACACAGACTAACAGACTGGTTATGTAAACAATACACAACATTTTGCTGCATACAAGAAATCCATCTCAGTGACAAAGACAGGCACTACCTCAGAGTAAAAGGCTAGCAAACAATTTCCCAAGAAATGGTCCCAAGAAACAAGCTGGAGTAGCCATTCTAATATTGAATAAAATCGACTTTCAACCTAAAGGTATAATAAAAGATAAAAAGGGACATTTTATACTCATCAAAGGTAAAATCTACCAAGATGAACTCTCAATTCTGAACATTTATGCTCCAAATGTAAGGGCATCCACATTTATAAAAGAAACTTTACTAAAGCTCAAAGGACATATTGTACTGCATACAATAATAGTAGGAGACTTAACTATTCTCATCAATGGACAGATCATGGAAACACAAATCAAACACAGATACAATGAAACTAACAGAAGTTCTGAAACAAAAGGATTTAAAAGATATGTATAGAACATTTTATCCTTTAAAAAAAAAAAAGGATAGACCTTCTCAGCACCTCATAATACGTTCTCCAAAACTGACCATACAATCTGTCACAAAACAGGCCTCAACAGATACAAGAAGATTGAAATAATCCCATGCATCCTATCAGATCATCATGGACTAAGACTGATCTCCAATAACAAAATAAATAATTGAAAGCCCACATATACATGGAAGCTGAACAACAATCAATTCAATGATAACTTGGTCAAGGAAGAAATAAAGAAAGAAATTAAAGACTTTTTAGAGGTTAATGAAAATGAAACCACAACATACCCAAAATTATGGGGCACAATGAAAGCAGTCCTAAGAGAAAATCATGTAGCTCTGAGTGCCTCCACAAAGAAACTAGAAAGAGCATACACTTGACAGCACACCTAATAGCTCTAGAACAAAACAAAGCATATTCATCCAAGAGGAGTAGATGCCAAGAAATAATCAAACTCAGGGCTGAAATCAACCAGGAGGAAACAAAAAGAACTTTGCAAAGAATCAACCAAACCAGGAGCTGGTTCTTTGAGAAAATCAAGAAAAGAGATAAACCCTTAGCCAGACTAATTAAAAGGCATAGAGACAGCATCCTTATTAACAAAATCAGGAATGAAAAGGGAGACCTAACAACTGAAACTAAGGAAATCCAAAAAAATCATCAGATCCTACTACAAAAGCCTATACTCAACAAAATTGGAAAACCTGGTTGAAATGGACAATTTTCTAGACAGATACCAGATACCAAAGTTAAATCAGGAACAGATTAATGATCTCTAAACAGTTCCATATCCTCTAATGAAATAGAAACAGACATTAATAGCTACCCAACCAAAAAAAAAAAAAAGCCCAGGACCAGATGGGTTTAGAGCAGAGCTCTATCGGACCTTCAAAGACCTACCACCAATGCTCCTCAAACTATTCCACAAAATATAAACAGAAGTTACTCTACACAATTTATTCTATGAAACCACAATTACTGTAATTTCTAAACCACACAAAGACACAACAAAGATGAGAACTTCAGAACAATTTCCCTTATGAATATCGATACAAAAATACTCAATAAAATTCTTGCAAACCAAAAGCAAGAACAGAATCAAATGATCATCCATCATGATCAAGCAGGCTTCATCCCAGGGATGCAGGGAAGGTTCAATATACAGAAATCCATCATTGTAATCCACTATTAAACAGACTCAAAGAAAAAAAACATATGATCATCTCATTGGATACTGAGAAAGCATCTGACAAAATTGAACACCTCTTCAATTTTGGAAAGATCAGGAATTCAAGGCTCGTATCTAAACATAGTAAAAGCAATAATCAGCAAACCAGTAGCCAACATCAAACTAAATGGAGAGAAACTTGAAGCAATTCCACATGAATCAGGAACTAGACAAGGCTGCCCACACTCTCACTACCTATTCAATACAGTACTTGAAGTCCTAGCCAGAGGAATTTGACAACAAAAGGAGATCAAAGGGATACAAATTGGAAAGGAAGAAGTAAAAATACCACTATTTGCAGATGATATGATAGTATACTTAAGTGACCCCAAAAATTCTACAAGAGAACATCTAAACCTGATGAACAGTTTCAGCAAAGCATCTGGATATAAAATTAACTCAAACAAATCAGTGGCCTTCCTGCACAAAAAGCATAAACAGGCTGAGTAAGAAATTGGGAAAACAACACCCTTCACAATAGTCACAAATAACATAAAATACTTTGGTGAGACTCTAACTAAGGAAGTGAAAGATCTATGTGATAAGAACTTCAAATCTCTGAAGAAAGAAATTGAAGAAGATCTCAGAAGATGGTAAGATATCCCATGTTAATGGACTGGCAGGATTAATATAGTAAAAATGGTCATCATGCCAAAAGCAATCTACAGATTCAATGCAATCCCCATCAAAATTTCAACTCAATTCTTCACAGAGTTACAAAAAGCAATTTGCAAATTCATCTGGAATAAAAGAAAAACCTAGGATTGCAAAAACTATTCTCAGCAATAAAAGAACTTCTGGTGAAATCACCATCCCTGACCTCAAGCTGTACTACAGAGCAATTGTGATAAATATTGCATGGTACTGGTACAGTGACAGGCAGGTAGATCAATGGAATAGAATTGAAGACCCAGAAATAAATCCACACACCTATTGTCACTTGATCTTTCACAAAGAAGCTAAAATCATCCAGTGGAAAAAAGACAGCATTTTCGACAAATGGTCCTGGCTCAAGTGACTGTTAGCAAGTGGAAGAATGCAAATTGATCCATTCTTATCTCTTTGTACAAAGCTCAAGTCCAAGTGGATGAAGGACCTCCACATATAACCAGATACATTGAAACTTATAGAGGAGTCAATGGAGAAGAGCTTTGAACATATAGGCACAGGAGAAAAAAATTACTGAACAGAATAGCAGTGGCTCCTATAATCAGCCACCAAATGCAGACACTATTACATATGCCAGCAAGATTTTGCTGAAAGGACCCTGATATAACTGTCTCGTGTGAGGCTATGCCAATGCCTGGCAAATACAGAAGTGGATGCTCACAGTCATCTATTGGATGGAACACAGAGCACCTCATGGAGGAGCTAGAGAAAGTATCCAAGGAGCTGAGGGGTCTGCAACCCTATAGGTGGAACATGCTATGAACTAACAAGTACCCCCTCCCCAGAGCTTGTATCTCTAGCTGCATATGTAGAAGAAGATAGCCTAGTCAGCCATCATTGGGAAGAGAGGCCCCTTGGTCTTGCAAACTTTATATGCCCCAGTACAGGGGAATGCCAGGGCCAAGAAGTGGGGGTGGGTGGGTAGGGGAGTGGGGGGCGGAGTATAGGGGAGTTTCAGGGTAGCATTTGAAATGTAAATGAAGAAAATATCTAATAAAAAATTGGAAAAAAAGATTAAGAATAGACAAATGGGACCTCATAAAATTGCAAATCTTCTGTAAGGCAAAGGACACTGTCAATAGTACAAAAAAGGCAACCAACAGATTGGGAAAAGATCTTTACCAATCCAATCTGATATATACAAAGAACTCTAGAAATTAGACTCCAGAGAAATCAATAACCCTATTAAAAGAGGGGTACAGAGCTAAACAAAGAATTCTCAACTGAGGAATACTAAATGGCTAAGAAGGACCTAAAGAAATGTTAAACATCCTTAATTATCAGGTAAACAAATCAAAACAACCCTGAGATTCCACCTCAAACCAATCAGAATGGCTAAGATCAAAATCTTGGGTGACAGTAAATGTTAGCAAGGATGTGGAGAAAGAGGAACACTCCTCCATTGCTGGTGGGATTGCAAGCTGGTACAATCACTCTGGAAATCAGTTTGACAGTTCCTCAGAATATCGGACATAGTACTAACTGGGGACCCAGCAATACCACTCCTGGGCATATACACAGACTATGCTCCAACATGTAATAAGGACAAATGTTCCACTATGTGCATAGTAGCCTTATTTATAATAGCCAGAATCTGGAAAGAAACACAGATGCCCCTCAACAGAGGAATGGATACAGAAAATGTGGTACATTTACACAATATAGTACTACTCAGCTATTAAAAATAATGAATTTATAAAATTCTTAGACAATTGGATGGGTCTGGAGTATATCATCCTGAGTGAGGTAACCAAATCACAAAATAACACACATGATATGCACTCACTAATAAGTAAATAATAGCCCAGAACCTCAGAATATCCAAGATACAATTCACAAACCACATGAAACTCAAAAATAAGGAAGACCAGAGTGTTGATATTTCTATCCTTCTTAGAAGGAGGAACAAAATTCCCACAGAAGGAGTTACAGAGACAAAGTGTGGAACAGAGACTGTAGGTCATCCAGTGACTGTCCCACCTGGGGATCCATTGCATATACAGTTACCAAACCCAGACACTATTGTAGATGGCAACAAGTGCTTGCTGACAGGAGCCTGATATAGTTGTCTCCTTAGAGGCTCTGCCAGTGCCTGAAAAATACAGAAGTGGAAGCTCACAACCATCCATTGGACTAAATACAAGGTCCACATTGAAGGAACTAGAGAAAGGACTCAAGGAGTTGAAGGAGTTTGCAGCCCCATAGGAGGAAAAACAGTATTAACTAACCAATACCTCCAGAGCTCCCAGGGACTAAACCACTAACCAAAGAATACACATGGTGGGAATCATGGCTCCAGCTACATATGTAGCAGAGGATGGCCTAGTAGGTCATCAATGGGAAGAGAGGCCCTTGGTCCTATGAAATCTCTATGCCCCAGTGTAGGGGAATGCCAGTGGGAGTGGGTGGGTTTGTGAACAGGAGGATGAGGGGAGGGCATAGGGAGTTTCGGAGAGGAAAATAGGAAAGAGGATAACCTTTGAAGTATAAATAAAGAAAATATCTAATAAAAAAACAAAATTAACAAAAAATAAATTATTAAATTTTTTTAAAAATCCATCAATGAATCCCGACATATAAGAAAACTGAAGGAAAAAATACCACATGATCATCTCAGAAACTGCTGAAAATTTTTTTACAAAAATGAGCACCCATTCATGATAAAGTCGTGGAGAGATCTGTTATACAAATTCTACCAGAAAACTCCTACAGCTGATAAACAACTTCAGCAAAGTAGCTGAATATAAAATTAACTAAAGCAAATCAGAAGCCCTCCTTTGTGCAAATGGTAAACAGTTTGAGAAAGAAATTAGAGAAACAAAACCCTTCAAAATAGCCACAAATAATATAAAATATCTTATTGTAGATTTGGTCTAATGCTACATGTATTGTGTTTATTAGGTCTCCAAAACTGCATTAGAATACATACATAAGATGCGGAGGGTCCCTACTACCCAGTTGGTTATGATGTTACATAAATTTGCTGGACAACAATGACTGAGCAGAGAGACAGAGGCAGTACTTGAAGATTCCTGGGCAAAAGAAAGAGAGCCTCCATGTTGCAAGAGGAGTAGCTGCCACACCTGAGAAGTGCACAACAGAGAGACATGTTTGTAAAAATGTAAGAGCTGGGGAAGAGTGACTCCAAGGTACTCTTCCAACTGAGTCTAGGGCAACAAAGTTGGAATATAGATTTTAGTAAGTAACAACTCTGGAATGTTGGAGGGGTGTGTTTTAGTTACAAGGAGATTTGGAAGTGGCCCAGACATTGAGCTGTTTAAGGCAAATAAAAACTATACAGGCTGCATGTGTGTGTGTCTTTCATTTAGGAATCCAGAGCATTGGAGTGGGAATGCATAACATCTGCTGCTAGATCAATTCGAATAGTAACAATTGAATGGATAAAGAAAATATGGTACACAATGGAGCATTTATAGGCCATTTAAAACAATGACATCATAAAATTTGCAGGCTAATGGATAGAACTTGAAAATATAATAGTGTGAGGTAACTAATCCCAGAATGAAAACCATTGTATGTACTCACTTATGAGTGGATAATATTAGTAAAGTACAGGATAACTGTGCTACAAACCACACACCCACAGAAGCTAAGTAAGGACAGCACAAGGACAAATGCTTGAATCCTCTTGAGAAGAGGAAATAGATTAGACATCAGGGGTGGATGGAGGGAGAAGACTTGGTGAAGAAGGGTGTGGGGATGGGAAAAGGAGTTATGATGTGTAGAGTGCAGAGAGAAAGAGTACAAAGAGACAACAGGATTGGGTACAAGACTTCTTTGGGACACGCTAGAAAACTAGGACAATGGCGACTCTTAGGAATCTACTAGAGTCACCCATCTTAACACTCCTAGCAATGGAGGATATGATGCCTGAATTAGCCATCTCCTCTAACCAGGCAAGTATTCCAGGGGAGGGTTTGGGACTGCAACTAAGCCACAAACCTGAAATCCACAATTTTCCCTGACTACAAAATGTGCAGAGTAAAAGATGGAGCAATTTTAGAGAGAAATGCCAACTAATGACTGGCCCACTTTGAGATTCATGCCATGAAAGGGAGCCTGCCCCTGACACTCTTAATGATATTCTGCTATACTTGCAAACAGGAGCCTAGCATAATGGTCATCAGAGAGGTGTCACAAGTAACTAATATAAATAGAAGGAAAGACCCACAGCTAAACATTAAGCAGAGATCAGTGAATCTTGTGGAAGAGGGGGAGAAAAAATTTAAGGAGCCAGAAGAGTCAAGGACACCACAAGAATACCTACAGAATCAACTAACATAGGTCAATAGGGGGTCATGAACACTGAAGTATCAGACAGAGAGCAGGTATGGGATACACCTAGGCCCTTTGAACATATGTAACAGTTGTGCAGCTGGGTCTTCATGTGGGGCTCCTAAAGTAGGAGCAGGGAACGGTCTCTGTCTGCATTAGCTGTCTTTGAATATCTTTCTCCTCACTGGACTGTCTTCTGTAACCTCAATAAAAGAAGATGCATCTAGTCTTACTGCAACATGATAGGCCAAGGCTGGATGATATCCATGGGAGTCCTCACATATTCTGAGAAAAAGAGAGGGGAGGGAGGGAAATTGGTAAAGGGGATAATATTTGAAATGGAAATAAAAAAGGTTAAAAAACAAAAAAATGAACAAATAATAAATAAAAAATAATTTTAAAAGGGGAGGAAGGGTGGTGGGGGAGGGGAAATGGAGGGACTGGGAGGAGAGGATGGAGGGAAAGCTGTAAAATGGATGTAAAGTATATAAGTAACATCATTAATAATATAAAATAATTGAAGAAGGTGTCAGAAGATGAAAAAAATCTTCCATGCTTATGGATCAGTAGAATTAACATAGTAAAAATGGCTACCTTATCAAAAGCAATCTAGAGCTTTAGTGCACTCCTCACCAAAATTCCACACAATTCTTCACAGATATTGAAAGGTAAATTTTTTCTGCATCCCTGGATCTCATGGTTCCTATATATTTTCGGTGTTGGGGCAGATGTTTTGGCCTTCTTGCCTGTGATCCAGGGTGTGTTTGAGCACCTGGGACTTGACCTTCCTCTGGGTGTTGGGGGATTGGGTGCAGAGCCAGCACACAAGGTCTGCTCAGGGCACAAGCTCAGACCAGAATGAACTCATGTCACTGGCCAAGAAGTACGTGCTGAACAGAAGACTGATATAGCTGTCTCCTGAGAGAATCTGTCAGAGCCTGACAAATACAGAGGCAGATATTCACAGCCAACCAGTGGACTGACCATGGGGTGCCAAGTGGAGGAATTAGAGAAAGATTGAAGGAGCTGAGGGGCTTTGCAACCTCATAGGAAGAACAACACTATCAACTAATTAAGCCCCCTGCCCCCAGAGCTCCCAGGTGCTGAAACATCAACAAAAGAGAACACATGGAGGGACCCATGGCTCCAGCTGCGTATGTAGCAGAGGATGATATTGTCAGGCATCAATGGGAGGAGAGGCCCTTGGTCCTGTGAAGGCTCAATTCCCCAGTGTGTAGGAGAATGCCAGGCAGGAGTGGGATGGTGGGTAGGGAAACACCCTCATAGAATCAGGGGGAGGGTGGAGGAGATTGGCTCTTGGGTGGGGTGGAAATCTGGAAATGAGGTAATATTTGAAATGTAAATAAAGAAAATATCCAATTTAAAAAAATAGAAGGAAAGGGCAATTCTCAACTTCATATAGAAAAAACAAAATCAGGATAGCCAAGAGAGTACTTGAGTTTGCTATAAGTCTCATCATTCCTTATTTCAAATTATACCACAGAATGCTAGTAATAAAAATGAATGGTATTGGCATAAAGATAAATATAATGATTGAAGAATCAAATTGAAGATCTAGGCATGAATACTCATACATATAAACAAGCAGTTTTTGATAAAGAAGCCAGAAATACATACTGGGAAAAAAAGCAGGTATCTTCAACAGATGGTCCTGGTCCAACTGGATAGGTGCATGGAGAAGAGGTCAATTATATCTATTCCTATCACCCTGCAGAAAAGTCAACTCTAATACTATCAAAAACTTCAATATAAAAGCAGAAAAAGTGACCTGATAGACAAGAAGGTTGGGAATAACCTTGAACTTATTGGCACAGAAAAAGACTTTCTAAAGTGAATACCAATACTACAGACACTTAGATTAATGATAAATAAATTGGACCTCCTGAAACTAAAAATCTTCTGTAAGGCAAATGATCCCATCATTCAGACAAGGCAGCAACCTACAGTATATTGACAGATTCTATCTAGGAAAGGCTAGGCAAATGTACTGGCTGGTTTTATGTGTCAAATTGATACAGGATGGAATTATCACAGAGAAAGGTAATTCAGTTGAGAAAATGCCTCTATAAGATCCAGCTGTAAGGAATTTTCTTTAATAATGATCAAGGGAGGAGGACTCATTGTGGGTGGTGCCAGTAGTCCTGGATTTCATAAGAAAGCAAACTGAGCAAGACAGGGGAAGCAAGACAGTAAGTAACATCCCTCCATGGCCTCTGCATCACATTCTGCTTCTTGACCAGCTTGAGTTCCAGTCCTGACGTCCTTTGGTGATCAACAGCAATGTGGAAATGAAAGGTGAATAAACCCTTTCTTCCCCAACGTGATTCTTGGTCAAGATGTTTGTGCAGGAATAGAAACCCTGACTAAGACAGCAAGCAAGTGAGTTTTCAGAAGATGGCCCACCATTTTCCATGGCAGTAGTGGGTGAGCTCTGAGATGCACAGTCCTCAGAGACATCATCCCAGGAATGCTTATTGTTATTGATATGTCTTCCCTATCACTGTTACATAGCTTAATAATTCCTGGGCATTGTCCCACTTTATTGGGCAAATTCCTTGCAGATCAACATGAAGTTGTACTCTTGTGTAGTAATGCTGTAGAGACTAATTAATAATTTCATAACTTCTGATAATATTACAGAACTCTTAAACTGATACAAGTATATTCAAGACCTCTATAGAATGAAAGCTGCAAATAAGAGTTCTGTAAACCTTCATGAGTCACAAGATAATTGCACTAGGAAAAGAATGCAGGCTTGGAACAAATTCACAGTCAAGTAAAACATAGATTCTGGTCTGGTAACTAAAGGTCATATACTAGAAATGGACAATTCATAGCAGGTACAAGGACTAAAAATAAAATATTGACTAGTTTATACATAAATTCAAAATAATAAGACAAGGCAGATGACTTGTCTCTTGACAAAACAGTGCTAACATGTGACATAAAAATTATTTCTCGGACTCTCCCTTCCAGTCCAGTCCAGTGCACCCCGCACCAGCTCAGGGCTCGTGCGCAGGCTCTGCGCACTCTCCCCAAGGCCCCTTCGGGACTCCCCAGGCTATCTTGGGACCACAGGTGAGCAGCTGAACTCAGCATCTGTTCCGGGCCTATCCCTTGCGACCTGAGACACCAGCCAAGAGAGTGATAAAGGCCCAGAGCAGGACAGACTCTCCCTTCCAGCCCAGTCCGGCCCACTCCAGTGCACCCTGCACCAGCTCAGGGCTTGGGCACAGGCTCTGCGCACTCTCCCCCAGGCTCCTTCGGGACTCCCCAGGCTATCTTGGGACCACAGGTGAGCAGCTGAACTCAGCATCTGTTCCGGCCCAATCCCATGCAACCTGAGACACCAGCCAAGAGAGTGATAAAGGCCCAGAGCAGGACAGACTCTCCCTTCTGGTCTGCATCAACACTAGGTCTCCTTGGGCAGAGATGGCAGGAGGTAAGCTTAAGAACAAAAGCAACAGAATCCAAGGGTACTTGGCATCACCAGATCCAAACTCACCCACCCCATCAAGTCCTAGATACAACAGCACACCAGAAAAACAGGACATGAATATAAAGTCACTCGTCATGATGATGATGGAGGACTATAAGAAGGAAATGCAGGAAAACACAGATAAACAATTAGAAGCATTTAAAGAGGAAAAACTTAGAGAGTTACAGGAAAACAATACCAAACAGGTGATGGAATTCAACAAAGCCATCCAGGACCTAAAAATGGAAGTAGAAACAATTAAGAAAAACCAAAAGGAGATAACCCTGGAGATAGAAACCATAGGAAAAAAATCAGGAACCATAGATATGAGCATCAGCAACAGAATACA
>LR754477.1:29262-54455 GCA_902729485.2 Mus minutoides
ATACATACATACATACATACATACATACATACATACATACATACATACATACACAAACTAACTAACTGATGATGAACTGATGGGTCTAGAAGACAGATCATAAAAGTTTTGTCACATAATAGTTTAAGGAAAAGACATGTAAACTATTCTGTTGTAACTCCTTAAACCTTATCGATCTAAGACATTAAACTTATTAAAATGAAAAAGTGCTTTAAAAATAATGTAATCAATTGATCTGCTGCAACAGTTCTTCCTGACAGCTATATTAAATATTTTTTTAGAGAAAGTATAAAAACTGAAAACAGCAACACAGGGTTGTTGCAATTTTTCTTCCTCCACTTCATTCAAAGTGTGTATGTTTTTTCAGTGTTCTTTACTTTCTTTCTTTTTCTTTCTCCCTGGCTCACAAAGATTTAACCAACTGTGGGCCACTCACCTGACTAGTGAGGTGACCAAGTGTCAAAGACAAAAGAGTCCAAGGAACTAAACTGTCCTTAATTCTCTACTGCTATAAGCAGGAGCTAACTGCCAGAAGCCAGCAGCATTTGACCACAGAATAGCAAATAGTTAAAGGGAATCAATCACCTAAAGTCATTAGCTTTTTTCCCTGTTCATAAATGCTACCCTTCACTGCCTTCCCTTAATACCCAAACTGGATACCTGGCTGGATCCCACCAGAAAGGGAAAAGGTTTTTACCAATTCCAAATCTGAAAGAGAACTAATACATAAAATATATAAAGAACTCAAAAAATTAAATACCAAAAAAATCATCCAAGTTAAAAAGAGGATAGAGATCAGAGGACTCTCAACAGAAGAAAAAAAAATGGCTCAGCAACATTTAAAGAAAGCTTGATTTCTAAAGACATTATTTGTTACAGGAAAAATAAAAATAACATTGTTATAGAAATCAAATACAAGCCAGTGTATGGTATCAGTTACAGTAATGGTCATGACTTACAAGAATAAATATATCACAAAATTCATATCACAACTGGCTTTTCAATAACTGCAGTGTCTTATATACACAGCAGTGGCCAGTTGTTTTGAAATGGAAGTGCCTCTTCTCCACATGATGTCTTCTGTCCATTCCTTCCTTGTCACCACCAAGCAGTTCACACTCTGGGGTAAAGGGCATATGTAGCAATTCCACAGTGGTTTCCCTTGTCTCTGGCAATCTTCATATAGCCTCTGTTGCCCCATTGTGTACCCATGCTAAAAGAAATCACATTTTCCAATTAGTAAAAATTACACAGCACAGTAAATTATTATAATAACTCCTCATTTGAGCATTGAGCCAGGAGGCAACATAATTAAAAGCATGGGAATAGGCAGAGAGTAAACTCCCTGGAACCAAGAATTTTCTCACACATGACTATGATAATAGCAGCAAGGAAATGATAATAGAACTCGACCCTCATGGGTGGTTCAGAAATAATGATTGTGTCATATTTTAGAAAATCAATGGCACAAGCTTAGTATTAGTATACAAGAAAACTAGTGGATGAACATTATGACCTTGCAGTATGAATTGGTTGTTCTAGCTGTTGAGAAATCAAAGAAGGTCATACCTAGCCATGGAAAATGAAAGACTGAAATTCAAATCCAAGGTCTCATTGAAAGCCAAGATGAGATGCCAAGATGGCTCAATATCTAAGAATGTGAAGACAGTGGCTCCCAGCCAGCACCAACATCATTCAGATCACACACCCTCTTACTGGAGTTTCAGATACCATATTTTAGGTCTCCACGGACATTTGCCAACATAAAGCATTCACTCATAGAAACTTATATATAAATAAAAGTAATAAAACTAAGATGTAAGTTAACCTTAACATGTCTGAATTCCCAGAGGCAGGGCATAACTGGGATACAAAGAGTAGACACACTGAGAGTGTGAACTCTAGGATCAACAGGATTCCCTGCCTCTACTGTTAAGTGGAGGACAACTGAAGAAGACAACTGATATGAATTTATGGTTTGTATATAAGCAAACACACAGACAAGTGCCCATAAACATGTATGTACACAAACACACACACACACACACACACACACACACACACACACATACACACAAGCACACAGTCTCATGGGGCCTTACGCACACACACCATTCACATCTATAAAAAAAAAAAGTAAAAGAAAATGTTTTTGTTTAACTTAAGTGGAACAATATTTTCTGGGACTTCTATAAACTGTCACTAAAAACTGAAGAATATCTCCTCCCAACTCCAAATATAAATAATTTTGGCAGTTTATACCTGTTCTTGACTAGCCAGTATTTCCTGCCATCTGATTCTCTTCCTGCAAAGCCATAGCCAACCAGTAACATAGAATGTGTGACAACAGTGCTACTGCAGTTTGGCTCGTGATATATACCTGAAATATAAAATCCATAAAGCAGTGAGAGACTCAGGAACCTGATAAGGGAAATGTTCACCAACAATAAATGAGCTGTTTTCTGATTTTCTCTGGTAATGATAGGTTCGGTCATGGACAGGACTCCAAATATGGGTCCTCATTAGAATTGAGAGAAGTTCAAGTGATAACAAAAGCGTATAGACAATGATTCATTCACATTTTGTGTTTTCACTGATAAAACCCCTTTGCAAGAAAGCAACCCAGGCCATAACTTACTTAATCCAAGACCCTCGTTAAGTTATTTTAGAGCTGTTTTACAAAAAGTCTTAAAGTCATACCACATGTAGAAAACATGAGAAAATAAGTGAAACAGTAAATTAAGCATTGCTCACATACAAGGGGGAGGTCATATCAAGTACAAATGATACACAAGGTTATTGAATGGGTAGCTATAAAATATGCAAAGCCATATGAATACATCATGTTTTATATTTTGAAAAATGGTCTGTTGAACAGAAATGCCTTGGAACATTACCAATTTTTTCAACTAATATCTAAAAGGGCACATGCTTACCTCTTTTATAGAACAGGAAAGATCCATGCCTTGCATCAATTGCAACAGAAATGGGCCCTATAGTTGCCACAGCATTCATTAGGGCATCCTCATTCTTTGGAACAAATTCAAAGCCTGTGATACTAGCAGTAGAATTGTCTGGATTGTACCTGCATGATCCTTCCTTGAAAATGTAAAGAGTTAAAAGCACAAGGTCACTTCCCTCTGGGCCCTGTGGAGCAGGAGTCAGACCCACACTCTGGTCTTTACAGTTGAGCCTCCCCACATCTGGGATTTTATAAATCATGCCTGGAAATAAAATGCTACCAGGAGATGAGGGCCTAAAAATCATGTTATCAATGACATCCATTTCATTCTCACTGTCAATAAGAAATTTTCATAGTGAAGAAATGTATATTTTATATAAAAGTGTTACATGTTCTCCATGTTTGTAGAGGTAGGATCAGCTATACCATATCAATGGCCATATCTGCAAAGACAGAGCTACAACAACAGCTCTCATATGACAATACTGAAAAAGAAAAAAAAAAAAAAACTTACCTTTTCTTCATATGGATAGGTTGCCTCAGACTCTAGACCTCCATTTTCCATCACATACTGCAATGCAAGGTATGTATTGCCCAAATAACAGCCCCAGTTGCCTTGAGGCCTAGAACAGTCTACTAGGTTCTGTACACTGAGAGGGATCAGTTGGCTTGTTTTCCAGAACATCTGTCCTTCTATGGCACCAGTCACAGAAAAAGCCCAACAAGAATTACATCTGCCCTAAGCAGAGAACAAGATTCAATCATTCACAAACAAATAGCAACTTCAAATCAAAAAGTTAAATACTGTGTTAGAAAATGAATAACTTGTAGTTGATGGAAGTCTGTCAAGAGAAGATTAATCTTCTTTGGAGATTTGACAGCTGGTGGATTTTCAGAACAAACAGTGATCATTGGCATATATGCACATAAGGGCAGGTATAAATAGTAGTGAAAGATGATATGAAGTCTAAAGATATGATGGTATATACTACGTGGAGACATAATACTAAGGTAATGGTGGGTGAAATGATCAATATGCCTTGTATAAATGCACAAGAAGAATAACAATGTCATAAAAATGAACTCACTCAACACACAGACATGTCCCTTCACAATTTCCTCAGTCACTGAGGAAGATGGGCATGTGACATAGTAATACCTGTGTCCGCACAGGAGTAACATAGCCTTTCTTTTTCCAATTTATAAATTTGGGCAGGTTAACAGACAGACGTTTTTGGACACTTTTCCCTTTCTTCACAGTTGGGACTGGAATTTCAATCATCACTTTCCTGAATTCTTCAGGTGTCTTTAAGGAAAAAAATACATAAATCATTAAAAAGCAAAAGACACCAATAAATTGAAGAGAAAACAACATTGTGATGCTATATGTGTCACAGTCACCATGTCACCAAAGGCATTCATTTCCATGGTGAAACCATGCTTCCCCAGGCCATTCTCTCCATTGTGCAGTTTGATCTTTGTCATATTTTCTTCCCATACTGCTCTCTTCTGTCCTTCTTCCTCCTGGAAATAGAAATAACTGATTACCTTTTTTCCACCACTGCAGAAGCTGACAAAATACTTGCTGCAACAGGTGAAGAAAAGCCAAGAGATCTCAAGACACTGAAGCAAACCATTTGTCACATGTCTAGGAACAGAGATCCTGACCATCCTATGCTCATGTGAGTTTATGTGTTTCTTCAGAAAAAGGCAGTTTCTATGCCCTCTATTATATCCATAACCCCCAACAGCAAGCTCTCTGGGTTCCCTCTGAAAAGTTCCAAAAATACCAACCAGACTGTATGTTTTTCCATATTTTATTTTCCATTTCTGCCATTCAACATCCAAACTTGGATTAGGTGCTGGTGATGATAAAGCCATTCCCAAGCAGAGGATGGCTAGGAAGATAGCAGGAGTCATATCTCAGGAATGTAGAGAGGCAAGAGAAATGGAGATGTGACACCAACCCTTCTAAAATGCCTTCCTATTCCTTCCTGAAAAACAAAAAAAATCCATGGTAGTTAAAATTATTTGAACCATTCTTTCAAAGATTTATCCAAAAATTTTGGAAATGGCTAAATGTATATTTGGCCTAAAGGCTCAATAAATGGCATTATTTAGTCCACAAAAAAAGCACAGCACCTGGAATGATTGAAGAAAGGAGAAACTTTGATCCAGATGTAATATATGAGAGACAAACATATAAATAATAGATGATAGATAGGTAGATGATTAATAGATAATACACATATAGATAAATAGATGACAAATAGATAAACAGACAGACAGAAGATGATAGATAGGTGATAGATAGATAGATAGATAGATGATAGATAGATAGATAGATAGATAAATAGATAGATAGATAGATGATAGATAGATAGATAGATAGATAGATAGATAGATAGATAGATAGATAGATGATAATAGATAGACATGATAGATGGTAGATGGAGAGAGAGGGAGAGGGAGAAGAAAAAAGAGATGCAGCACATGACAACAATCCTAGGAATGCAAACTGAATATCTACTAGAAATTTAACAAGAAAACAAAGTTCCAAACTCATAAAACTATGGACTGTGACATAGGTAACCTAGAATTTCTTATAAAACAAAGTTTCTCTTACATAGCACAAGATTTCCTCATGCTTTCGGGACACACATCATCATATTTCTCCCTAATATACTTGAAGAGATGGGCTTATTTGAACATTAACTCTTGGCATCTCCTCACAAAATCAGGGAAGTTCTAATGCTCTTAATCCATCTGTCTGACCCTTAGGTCTTTGAAAAAAAACACATTACCTCAGTGAGAAGAGAGTTACACAAGATAGCCTTGTGAGACAGAGCCACTAGTGAAGGGGAGGGACCAGAGAAAGCCACTACTGGAATTTCAGATGAAGATATGCTGGGTCTCTTAAACCATTCCCTCCCATTCTAGTTCTTCACTAGAGATGCACTCACTTGCTACCACAACTGCTCATGCCAACCATGAAAAACAGATCTTATTCTGTGGTGATATGCAAGAAAATTATCTCTGTAAGCTGAGGATGAGATGAATATGTATCTACTATATATAGTACCAGATGTCATTCTTTCTAGACAGAACCACACTTTCGTGTAATAGGAACCTATAAGAACCTGAACCCAGGAGATGTCAGGTTTCCTCTAAAGATTTCCCATCCTTGTCTACCTTCACAAAGCAGAGCTACTGAGATTAACAAATATCCTCATTCCTGGGCCACTGATTGAGCATCCATGGAGTGTAATGTCCCTTCCCCCATCAGCATGGCTGATGCTAAGACCAGACGGGCCATGGAGAGCTACACGTGCTTTGGCATCCTTTGTTTTGCTAATTAACACCTGAACTAGCCTGGTGCTCAGCCTGCTCCTGTGTGTCATCCTGGACCCCGGCTTCTGCTCCGCCCAGCTCACCGGTGCTACACGGGACATCCCACAATGCTTCAGGCTTCCCGCCAAACTCCAGACGCCCGTGCAGAACCATCTGGGGGGCAGGGCCTTCCCCCCTTTTCCCAAAGAGAAATCCCTTCAATAAAGCAGACGCTTTGATCAGCAATGTTGTCCTATTGTCCCTCTTTTCCCAACCCTAGTCTCGTTTCAGCCCCGGACCATCCTCAGGAAACCCAGTCTGCGAATGTGGGGGTTTACTACAGGCGGTGGACCCCAACAATGGAGTCTCTCCCATGGACACTTACTTTTGTACTCTTATGGATGCAGGATGAAACCTGTGGTGACTGCTGCTTCCTTGGTCCACTGTAAGCTTTCCAAAGGTTACTTAATTCCCCAGATCTGGGCCAACAACTCTTTATAAAGCCTTTAAATTGCAAGTCTCTGGCTAATCAGTCCCACCCTTCAACCTTGGCCTTCTGTTTACTGTGCAATGATGTGGTTAGCCTTCAGGCTTCAGACCTACAGGCTCTAACTAGATCATATGCTACTTGTCCCTAAGGGGTGCCTGTCAATCACTTCATATTTTGCTTGATGAGTGGCTCAAGGAAAAATGGTTTTCTTCATAAACCAATACCACATTTCCTGATAAATCAACAACTTGGATGAGATCCTAGGAGAACACACACCTGGGAGTTACTTTTTCCAGCCCTCAAGGTGTAGCAGACATGACTTTGATAGGAATCTTTCAGGGAAATTGATGCTCAAAGAAGACACAACATTCAAGACTAAAACCAAAGTTGCAAAGTGAATTTCCTTGTTCTCAGGGTTCTCTGAAACTGTCTGGCTTTTCTTTACTTCAATTTAAATGGAGAATCTGTCATGGGAAATATTGAAGAAAAAAAACAGAAACAAAAAACAAACAAACAAAAAACAAAAACAAACAAACAAAAAAAAAACCAGTCTCAATCATCTGCATTTATGCCAGCAACTCTCTGCTCAGCCAAGCACTGGTGAGAGATGCCTGACAAGTTTTTATCTCATGGAGGCTCTCTCACTCAGATCCACAATCTCTCCACCCAGATCCCTAGTTTCTCACTGGCAGATCACTAAGCCACCAACCCCATGCATCAAATCTCCCACAGACTTTGTGGTACATCTCATGCAAACACATGCTTTGCCACCTGACCTTTGTCTCTTGAACCTGGACATGACAACACATGAAGGAAAATGCAACACAAACTTAGCTCAGAAACGAGAGTAACTACATCACTGGGTGCAAAAATGATAATCCTAGTCTTGTAACCTTCATTAAATCTAAATCCTCTGGTGGCAAATTCTGATGGATCCACATTGAAACTGAAAGACACTCATAGCTACACCTTGTCCTCATGCTATCCAAAAAGGACCTCACTCTCTCCTGCCTCCTCTCTCCTCTGTCCAACCTGGAAGTCCCACCATCTCACCCAGTAATTGGCTCCTTTATTCATTAGAGTATTGTTTCACAAGAAGTCACCTGAGTATGACTCACTCCTTATCTGCAGCCTCTACCAGGAGAGCAGAATTACCCTCAAAATACAAACAGTACCAAGCCCTACCACAACCAGAACCTATTGGCAAGAACTCTAAAATGTCAATCTTTTCACTGGATACTACATATATCACCTGAAAGTTCCCACTTTTATCATGGATGTGTGCTTTAGGGAACACAACATTGCTGTGTAAACATGACCAAGTAGATCTCTGGAAAGATTTACTTTTCTTTAGAGAGACTATGGACTTTTTAAACAATCTTCTAACCCATGTCCTCAACTACAGTACCCCTCACTTCAATTTCTCTGTTTAGGAATTTTCCTTAACATCACCATGTTGGGTTTTCCTTATCATCACGATATTGGAAGTAGTTTCCTCTGTACCAGTATTGAAAGTGGACCACTTGGAAAGAAATTAGACCCCAGAAAATGATTTCAAAATATCACCCTTTACTAAGGTTTTACAGTTTCCTATTATATGGTATCTTAGTTAGAGTTTCTATTGACATAAAGAAACAACATGACCATGGCCATTCTTATAAAGAAAAGCACATAATTGAGTCTTGCTTAAAATTTCACAGACAATTTTTAGTATACTGCCCTCATGGTTACATGCAAGCAGATATGGTACTAGAGAAATATCAGAGTTCTACATCTTGATCCACAGAAGAGTGAAACACTGGGGATGGCTTGGGCATCTGAGATATCAAAGCACAACACCTAGTGACACACTTTATTGAGAAGTCAAAAAAGCAACACCTACAAGACTACACCTCCTAATAATTCCATTCTCTATGGGTCTATGAGGGACATTTTGATTCAAACCAGCACACATAGCAATTTCATATTGTTTGTCCACTGACTGTGGCATTTTCTACTTCCTTAAATATGTGATACCTATCAACCCTATAACCTGCACTACACAAAGGACACAAGCTCTGAACTTAACCATCATGTTTCTAAATATAGAAGAAAAATTGAAGGATCATTATGTAATAAAGACTGCAGATTATTATCTAAATCATTGAACACCTACTTATCCAAAATCTCTTGAATCCCACATGGCCCTGATCCATTCAGCCCCCCTGGGTTTTTGCAAGCAATAGCTGTCTATGTCCTTCTGTCATGCTATTCCAATTAAGAATCCTGTACAAATCATTATAGCTATTTGATACCCCTTGAATATGATCAGGGTTCTCTTCCTCAACAATGACCCATTTATAATCTGGCCATACTTTCTGGATATCCCCTCAACTATGATTCTGTTTTGCTGGAATACTTTTGCATTTTCAGATACCTAAACTTATGCTTGTCTAATAACTGAGATTGGGCAAATTCTACTTCACCCAATTTCATCAGAAAAATACAATGATTAGTGATATTAAATAATGTCTACTGTGCCACTCATCATCTCAATAGATTTTCTAACTACGGGCTTAAAGTGTCCTTCAGCATGCACGAGCTTACTACTAAGAATCTCTGTCTAAATCCATTAGAATCTCTCATCTCTACTCAATTCATTCTGTAGTCACCTGGTTCTAGCCTGAATTTCGAGCAATTTTTCCTCATTATGGTCAACTACAAATTACTGCATTGTATAGACAGGTGGTCATCTCTAGAATAATAATCAACATCTCATCTGAGCAGACAGAAGATAGTGAAGCTGTTGGAACTCTGAAACCCTTGTTGTAACACAGCTGTCAGCAGAATTTAGATGATTTTCTCAGAAAATAATAGATACATTGGCACATTGGATCCACACCCTCCCCCTGTCTAGCAATAACGAAAAATCCCAATGTCTAGAATATGAGCACAGTATTGAAATAAGCTCAGAAACTGTATTCTTTGAGAGTTTCATATAACATTTTTTATCACATTAACCACCCTTTGACACTCTTGCTAGTTCTTTATAACTTTCCTGCACACACAAATCTGTATCCTTATTATTTAATTACATCAAGACCAATTTTTACCCAAATATTCATTCATATATATATATATATATATATATATATATATATATATTTAGCAGGTATATGCTGCTTACCAGTGGCTACAGTATAAGAGAAAAGTGAATCACCAACTCCAAGAGGCTCAGACTGCCAGTAGCACCATGGTTAACGGTGAGAACCTGTGGCAACAAACCCTTTTGGTGTTGACCTTTGGTCTTCCTTTGATTTTCTTTGTCTAGTGCATCCTGTCACATTGTCTGTGTGCTCACATTTGTAGCAACTTGTTATGTCAAAATAGTTCCCTTGTAGTCATTAACTACCCCTGGCTTGGAAACTCAAGCTCTGCAGTGGATCCAGATGGAAAGGGAGTGGAGGAGAAAGTGGGATGAGTAGAAGAAGAAACTGTCACCAGGTTATATTGTTTGAGAAAATACTCTATGTTCAATAAAGGGAAAAATAAATGTTCAAAGGTCAGACCTCTTCTTAGACTTATGGCAGTCTTTTAACTGACCATTTGCTAAGTCAAAAGCATATACTTCCAAATTACAGTGGTACAAAGCATACAGTACCACTCCAAGTAAAGTTTCAGAGAATAGTAAAACTGAAACCCAACAGGGCAATTGCAAATCCCATATCTATCTCTCTGTCTGATGTTAAACGGCTTAAATGATCTTCCAGCTTTGTTACCTAGGCTACTTATACTCCTTGTCTGCACCTCTCTTGAATAGATGTCTCATGGTCTTGTGTCTCCAACTTCCTGGGGTCTCCAACTTACCAGAAATTTCATTTTCACAGTTGAATGCCATAGCTTATCCAGGGGCTCCATACAGAGACTTCTATGCCACCTAATGGCTTAAGCAGCTCCCTGTATCCACAATAGAAATTTTCACTTTCAACTTTACTAGGGTGCTAAGAAGAGAGGAAGACCTGAGTGAATGAAATCTCTATGTGAACATGTGTTGTTGACATGGGAATAGCCACATCAAAGAAATGTTTCAACTCCATAGGAATGTTGAAGTTGTGTTAAGCTCAGGGAAACATTGCAACTTTCCAACATAGTCCAAGTGTGAAACATGATAGAAAAGATTGTGGGTTTTCTGAAGGGGAACCAGGAAAGGGGATAACATTTGAAATGTAAATAAATAAAATATTCAATTAAAAAAACAATCCTGTACAAATCATTATTGCTATTTGATCACACTTAAAAATCTGAACAGGGTTCCCTTCCTCAACTGTGACCCATATGAACTTTGGCCATCCTTTTCAGCTATCACTTCAACACTGATGCTGTTTTCTTGAATACTGTTGCATTTTCAGATTCCTAACCTTCTACTTGGCTACAAACAAAATTTGGGCAAATTCCACTTCACCCAATTTCATCAAGAAGATACAATGATTAGTGATATTAAATAATGTCTGCTGTGCCACTCATTATCTCCATATACATTCTTACCTTGCACTTAAAGTGTCCTCCAGCATGCATGAGATTTAGATGCAGCTTATTACTAAGAATCTGTGTCTAACATGATCCTACCTGCAGTCTAAAAACAAGGGTCTCTACGGAGGGAGAATGGATGGAACGTGGGACAAAAAGGAAGGAGACAAAACAGAGATCTGTTAAGCCTCATTTATTTTTAAAAAACCACTCAACTTAAAAGCTGCAAACCATAATTACAAAGTGGAATCAATTGCTCAAGTACATGACTGGGTAAATGGAAAGTGCCAATCAACCAGTTGAATAAAAGGAAAGTTCTAACCACAAGATGTCTTAAGGAAGGTTCTAACCACAAAGTCTTAAACCTGGAAGGTTCCAACCACAAGATTTCTTAACTATACTCAGGGAACATAAAAACAAATCTCTTAAAACCAGAAGTTAGAAATAATAATTGTAAAATAAATAATGTCCCAGGGAAAGATGGAGATTGCGATGCCAAGGGCTTTTGGGCCCCAACACAAAACCATCTCAGGGTAAAGCTCAGGTAAACAGCAAGGCATTCCAACCTAATCCAAGTGTCAAAAATGACAACGTGTGCAGAAAATGGACCCTTAACTCCTCCAATTCTGATGCATGGGTCATCATAATAGAAGGTGGGAGGACCATGCTAAGAGCTATCATGATTCTAAAAGCATCGCCACATGGACAATACTGCCAAGATTAATTATCAACATGTGTTACTGAGCACATAAATACTACTATTTTTAATATATGTATGTATGCATCCTAAAGGTAAGCAAAAATGGTTAAGAAAAATAATCAACGATAGAACAGGACAGTTACTCCAACAGAGTATACAGAAATGGCTCTGTCACCATGTTGAGGCAAGGAAGATTCTGTGTGACCTGAACAACCAACCATCTTATAATCACAGACATGGTCAACTTAATATCTCTAACACTGTTTCAGGGAAGATACTACAGAGTTGCTGTGCCAGACAGGGGGGAGTCACAGCCCATCATAATGCAATGGAGCAGCACATGGTGCCATAGGACTGGAGCAGTGCACAGTGACATAACACAACACAAAGGGAACAAGAATGGAAACAGGGTGCATCTGTGTCAGCAAAAAATGTCAAATTCAGAAGTATGTCATATACTGCTTCAGGCCAACCAATGCTGCTGGTAGAAGCATAGAACCCTGCAAACAAACCTCAACCAAGGATCAAAAAATGTCTATCACTACAAAATTGCTCACACTTTCTCCTAGTACAACACTACCACACTCACTTCTTTTTTATTTAGTATTTCCCTTGTTTTAATTAGATATTTCCTTTAATTACACTTCAAATGTTATCCCGTTTCAGTTTCCCCTCCGAAAACCCTCTATCTTCTCCCCCCTCCCCCTGCTCCCCAACCCACCCACTCCCACTTCCTAGCCCAGGCATTCCACTATAATGGGGCATAGTGCCTTCACAGGAACAAGGGCCTCTCCTCCCATTAATGACCAACTAGGTCATTCTCAGCTAAATATGCAGCTAGGTCCATGAGTCTCCCCGTGAGTTTTCTTCACTTGGTGGTTTAGTAACAGGGAGCTCTAGGGTTACTGGTTAGCTCATATTGTTGTTCCTCCTAGGGTGTTGAAAATCCCTCAGCTCAATGGGTACTTTCTCTAGCTTCTTCATTGGGAACTATGTGCTCCATCTAATGAATGACTGTGAACATCCACTTCTGTATTAGTCAGGCACTGGCATAGCCTCTCAGGAGACAGCTATATCAGGCTCATGTCAGCAAGGTCTTCTTGGCATCTGCAGAAGTGTATGGATTTAGTGGTTGTTTGTGAGATGGATCCCCAGGTGGGAAAGTTTCTGGACAGTCATGCCATCAGTCTCTGCTCCAAACTTTATCTCTTTAACTCCTTCCATGGGTATTTTGTTCCACAATCTAAGAAGGATTCTGAGCTTCTGGGCTAATATCCACTTATCAGTGAGTGCATATCATGTGTGTTCTTTTGTGATTGGGTTACCTCACTCAAGATTATATCCTCCAGATCCATCCATTTGTCTAAGAATTTCATAAATTCGTTGTTTTTAATAGCTAAGTAGTACTCCATTGTGTGAATGTACCACATTTTCTGTATCTGTTCTTCTGTTGAAAGACAACTGTGTTTTGTCCAGCTTCTGGCTATTATAAATATGGCTGCTATGACCATTGTGGAGCATGAGTCCTTATGACAAGTTGGAACATATTCTGGGTATATGCCCAGGAAGGGTATCTCTGGATCATTCAGTAGAACTATGTCCAATGTTATGAGGAATAGCCAAAATGTTTTCCACAGTGGTTGTACTAGTTGGCAGTCCCACTAGCAATGGAAGTGTTCCTCTTTCTCCACATCTTCGCCAGCATCTGCTGTCACCTGAGTTTTGATCTTAAATATTCTGACTAGTATGAGGTGGAATCTCAGGGTAGTTTTGATTTGCACTTTCATGATGATTAAGGATGTTGAACATTTTCTTATATGCTTCTCACCCATCCTGTATTCCTCTGTTGAAAATTCCTTGTTTAGTTCTTTATCCCATTTTTTAATGGGGTTATTTGAATTTCTGGAGTCCAACTTCTTCAGTGTCTATATATGTTGGATATTAGCCCCCTATGGGATTTAGGATTTGTAAAGATCTTTTCCCAATCTGTTTGTTGCCTTTTGGTCTTATTAATAGTGTCTTTTGCCTTATAGAAGCTTTGCAATTTTATGCTGTCCCATTTTTTGATTCTTGATCTTACAGCACAAGCCATTGCTGTTCGGTTAAAGAATTTTTCCCCTGTGCCAATATCTTCGAGCCTCTTCCCCACTTTCTCCTCTATAAGTTTCAGTGTGACTGGTTTTATGTGGAGATCCTTGATCCCCTTAGACTTGAGCTTGTAAAAGAAGATAAGAATGGATCAATTTGCATTATTCTACATGGTATCAGCCAGTTAAGCCAACACCATTTGTTGAAAATGCTGTCTTCTTTCCACAGGATGGTTTTAGCTCCTTTGTCAAAGATCAAGTAACCATAGATGTGTGGGTTCATTTCTGGGTCTTCAATTCTATTCCATTGTTCTTCCTGTCTGTCACTGTACCAGTATCATGCAGTTTTTATCACAATTGCTCTGTAGTACAGCTTGAGGTTGAGGATGTTTATTCCACCAGAGATTAGATTGTTGAGAATAGTTTTTTGTTATCCTAGGTTTTTTGTTATTCTAGATGAATTTGCAAATTACCCTTTGTAACATCATGAATAATGGAGTTAGAATTTTGATGGAGATTGCATTGACTCTATAGATTCCTTTTGTCAAGATGCCATTTTTACTATATTAATCCTGCCAATCCATGAGTATGGCATATTTTACCATCTTCTGAGCTCTTCAATTTCTTTCTTCAGAGACTTGAAGTTCTTGGCATATAGATCTTTCACTTCCTTAGTTAGAGTCACACCAAGGTATTTGATATTTGTGGCTATTTTGAAGGGTGTTGTTTCCCTAATTTCTGTCTCAGCCTGTTTATCCATCGTGTAGAGAAAGGCAACAGATTTATTTGAGTTAATTTTGTATCCAGCTACTTCACTGAAGTTGTTTACCAAGATTAGGAGTTCTCTGGTGGAATTTTTGAGGTCACTTAATTATTCTATCATATCAACTGCAAATAGTGGTATTTTTACTTCTTCCTTTCCAATTTGTATCCCTTTAATATCCTTTTGTGGTCTAATTGTTCTGGCTAGGATTTCAAGTACTTTATTGAATATGTAGGGAGAGAGTGGGCAGCCTCATGTAGTCCCTGATTTTAGTGGGATTGTTTCCAGCTTCTCTCCATTTACTTTGATGTTGGCTATTGGTTTGCTGTAGATTGCTTTTATAACATTTAGGTATGCGCCTTGAATTCCTGATCTTTCCATGACATTTATCATGAAGGGGTGTTGGATTTTGTCAAATGCTTTGTCAGCAGCTAATGAGATGATCATGTGTTTTTTTTTGTCTTTGAAGTTGTTTATATAGTGAATTACGTTGATGTGTTCTTGGATTTGGTTTGCAAGAATTTTATTGAGTATTTTTGCATCGATATTCATTCGGGAAATTGGTCTGCAGTTCTCTTTCTTTGTTGGGTTTTTGTGTGGTTTGGGTATCAGAGTAATTGTGGCTTCATAGAATGAATTGGGTAGAGTGCCTTCTGTTTCTACTTTGTGGAATAGTTTGAGGAGTTTTGGAATTAGGTCTTCTTTGAATGTCTGATAGAACTCTGCACTAAACCCATCAGGACCTGGGATTTTTTTGGTTTGGAGACTGTTAGTGACTTTTTTCTATTTGTTTATAGGATATGGGACTGTTTAGATTGTTAATCTGATCCTGATTTAATTTTGGTACCTGGTATCTGTCTAGAAAATTGTCCATTTCATCCAGGTTTTCCAGTTGTTTTGAGTATAGACTGTTGTAGTAGAATCTGATGATGTTTTGGATTGCCTCAGATTATGTTGTTATGTCTCCCTTTTTGATTCTGATTTTGTGAATTAGGATACTGTCCATGTGCCCTCTACTTAGTCAGGCTAGGGGTTTGTCAATCTTGTTGATTTGTCAAAGAACAAGCTCCTGGTTTTGTTGATTCTTTGTATAGTTCTTCTTGTTTCTATTTGGTTGATTTCAGCCCTGCGTTTGATTATTTCCTGATGTCTACTCCTCTTGGGTGAATTTGCTTCCTTTTGTTCTAGAGCCTTTAGGTGTGCTGTCAAGCTGCTCATGTATGCCCTCTACAGATTCTTTTCCTGGGCACTCAGATCTATGAGTTTTCCTCTCATGATTGTTTTCATTGTGTCCCATAAGATGTGTTGTGGCTTCATTTTCATTAACCTCTAAAAAGTCCTAATTTCTTTCTTTCTTTCTTTCTTCCTTGACCAAGTTCTCATTGAGTAGAGTATTGTTCAGCTTCCATGTGTATGTGGGCATTCTATTATTTATGTTATTATTGAAGATCAGCCTTAGTCCTTGGTGATCTGATAGGATGCATAGGATTATTTCAATATTTTTTTATCTCTTGAGGCCTGTTTTGTGACATATTATATAGTCAATTTTGGAGAAGGTACCATGAGGTGCTGAGAAAAGGGTATATCCTTTTGTTGTAGGATAAAATGTTCTATGGATATCAGTTAATTCCATTTGTTTCATAACTTCTGTTAGTTTTACTGTGTCTCTGTTAAGTTTCTGTTTCCAGGATCTGACCATTGAAGAGAGTAGGGTATTGAAGTCTCTCACTTTTATTGTGTTTGGTACAATGTGTGTTTTGAGCTTCACTGAAGTTTTTTTTTTTTTTTTTTTTTAACTAATGTGGGTGCCCTTGCATATGGAGCATAGACGTTTAGAATTGCGATTTCATCTTGGTAAATTTTACCTTGATGAGTATGAAGTGTCCTTCCTTATCTTTTTAGATAACTTTAGGTTGAAAGTTTATTTTATTCAGTATTTATAATGGCTACTCCAGCTTGTTTCTTGGGACCATTTGCTTGGAAAATCGTTTTACAGCCTTTTATTCTGAGGTAGTGTCTGTCTTTGTCATTGAGGTGGGTTTCCTGTATGTAACAAAATGTTGCGTCCTGTTTTTGTAACCAGTCTGTTAGTCTATATCTTTTTATTGGGAAATTGAGTCCACTGATATTAAGAGATATTAAGGAAAAGTCATTATAGCTTCCTGTTATTCTTGTTGTTAGAGTTGGTATTGGTTCGTGTGGCTATCTTCTTTTAGGTTTGTTGAAAGATTACTTTCTTGCTTTTTCTAGAGTGTAGTTTCCCTTCTTGTTGGAGTTTTCCCTTTATTATCCTTTGAAGGGCTAGATTTGTGAAAATATGTTATGTAAATTTGGTTTTGTCATGGAATATCTTGGTTTCTTCCTCTATGGTAATTGAGCGTTTTACTGGGTATAGTAGTGTTGGCTGGCATCTGTGCTCTCTTATGATCTGTATGACATCTACACAGGATCTTCTGGCTTTCATACTGTCTGGGGAGAAGTCAGGTGTAATTCTGATAGGTCTGCCTTTATATGTTACTTGACATTTTTCCCTTACTGTTTTTAATATTCTTTGATTTGTGCATTTGGTGTTTTTATTCTTATGTGACGGGAGGACCTTCTTTTCTGGTCCAAATTATTTGAAGCTCTCTAGACTTCTTGTATATTCACGGACATCTATAATATTTTAGGTTGGGGAACTTTCCTTCTATAATATAGTTGAATATATTTACTGGCCTTTTAAGTTGGAAACCTTCCTTCTTGTCTATAGCTATTATCCTTAGGTTTGGTCTTCTCATTGTGTTCTGGATTTCCTGGATATTTTAGGTAAGTATCTCTTTGCATTTTGCATTTTCTTTGATTGTTGTATCAATGTTTTCTATGACATCTTCTGCATCTGAGATACTCTCTTTTATCTCTTGAATTCTGTTTCTTATGCTTGCATCTATGGCTCCTGACTTCTTTTCTAGGTTTTCTATTTCCAGAGTTGTCTTCCTTTGTGATTTATTTTTTCTACTTACATCTTTAGATCTTGGATGGTTTTGTTAAATTCTTTCACTTACTTGGATGTGTTCTCCTGTATTTCTTTTTTTTTTTTTTCCTTTTTTTTTTTTAGTTTTATTAGAGAAATTCTTCATTTACATTTCAAGTGTTATCCCAAAAGTCCCCGATACCCACCCCTGCCCTGCTCCCCTACCCTCCCCCTCCCACTATTTGGCCCTGGCATTCCCCTGTACTGGAGCATATAAACATTGCTAGACCAGGGGCCTTTCCTCCCGAATAATGGCCAACTAGGCCATCTTCTAATACATATGCAGCTAGAGACATGAGCTCTGGGGGTTCTGATTAGTTCATATTGTTGTTCCATCTATGGGGTCGCAGACCCCTACAGCTCTTGGGTACTAAATCTCCTGTATTTCTTTAAGGGAGTTATTTATGTCCTTCTTATACTCCTCCATAATCATCATGAGAAGTGCCTTTTGATCCATATCCTGCTTTTCTTGTGTGATAGTTTATCCAGGACTTGCTATGGTGGGAGATTTGGTTTCTGATGGTGCCAAGTAACCTTGGTTTCTGTTGCCTCTATTCTTATGCTTGCCTCCCACGATGATCAGATTATCTCAAGTGCTCCCTGCCTTAGATATATCTGATTGGAGTCTGTCCTTCCTGTATTCCCATTGATTCAAAACTTCTCAGAGTCCAGCTTTCTTTGTGGTCCTGTGATTCTGGGATCCTGTGATGCTGAGATTCTGGGTGTGTCAGAGTTCATGGCAGTTAAGCTTCATCTGAGACCCTGAGATCCTGGTGTGACCAAGCTCCTGGGATCCTAAGATCCTGAGCATGTTAGATTGCCGGGTACCTCTTCTTGGGACTGTGGGGCTGTCCAGCTGAGTTCTTAACCAAGGTAGACCAGGACTGAATGTAAGGAACCCAGGCCACTGATTGGGTTCTTGTGTCTGTGCTCCTGCTTTCCTCAAGAACACTCGGTTCCATTAAAGCAGATGTTGTGTTCCACTCACGAGTGATTCTAAGATCCTGGGAATGCTATAGCAGCTGTGGGGTGGAGAGTCCTCTGGAAACGGTGGGACTGCCCACCAAGTTCAGTCTTGGGGAGACCCAGCACATTAAATTCTATCCTCAAGATAAATACTGTTTCCAGCCACAAATGTCACTGTGATCAAAACTGAAAAATTTCTGGACATTATACTTAAAGATGACCATTGACACAGTCAAAAATAAAATTCAAATCATTATAATCATTAAATACAAACATTTGAAGACAGTAGGCATTATGTTGTACTAGAGAAACCACTTCACAGAATTCACATCACAATGTTACTCTTCAGTGAATCAAGTTTCATATTAATACCTTGATCACTTTGAAGGGAAAATGTCCCCTCTATATACACTGTCTCAAGTCCTGTCCTTTATTATTACTATTAGTCAGGTTAAACATTGGAAACCTGGCATAGGAATTAATTGTACAGTTGTTGTTACAGTTTTCAGCAATCAAAATGTAGCCTCTACCATGCCCCATCTATTACTTAAGAAGAAAGGATCCAATATTCTATTTAATAGAAGAAACAGAGCACAGGAATCCTATCATAATGGTTCCTCATTTTAACTCTGAGGCTAAAGCCAACTTAGCAGAAAAGACAGGAGGAGAAACAGGTTTAACTCCCAAACAACAAGTTTTTTCACAACAGAAAATAGGCAGGCATCTTTCCATATACAGATGGTTACAAATAATAAGTGTGTCCGATTTGAGAAAAGCAGTGGCTAACATGTCAGTGACACTCCAGAAACCAGTGAAAGAATCTGAATATTGGGACCATATGCAGTGACTTGGCTGTTCCAGCCATAAAGAGTTTTCAGAGGGTAAAGCATAGACCATGCAAGAGAAAGATTTATAGTTCAAAATCTTCTATGGTATCTTCTACAGACAATCTGTAGAAAGATTCTCTCTTCTATCTCTTGTATTCTGTTGTTGATGCTTGCATCTGTAACTCCTCATCTGTTTCCTAGATTATTTTCCATCTCCAGGAATGTCTGCCTTTGTGATTTCTCTATTGTTTCTATTTCCAGTTTTAAAAGCTGGACAGTTTTGTTCAATTTCTCCACCTGTTTGATTGTGTATTTCTTGAAGAGATTTATGTGTATTCTCTTTAATGGCTTCTACCTGTTTACCTATGATCTCCTGTGTGTCTTTAAGAGAGTTATTGATGTCCTCCTTAAGGTCCTCTATCATCTTTATGAGATGGGATTTTAGGTTGAAGACTTGCTTTTCAGGTGTGTTAGGATATCCATGGTGTCCTGTGGTAGGAAAACTGTGTTCTGATGGTGCTAAGTAGCACTAGATTCTGTTGCATATCTTCTTGGGCTTGCTCCTCTCTACAGATGTTAACTGCCCTTGCTCTCTCTGACTAAATCCAGAACCTTCTGTGTGCCTGTGAGCCTGTTAGCCTGATTGTGTCAAAGCACCTGGGAGTCAGCTGTCTATGAGTGTGGGAGGGTGTCTGGAGTGCTGCATCTGCCTCAGGCCAAGTTCTGAATACTGTGACCATAAGTGATGAATTGGCTGTTCCAGCCATAAAGATATCACAGAAGATAAAGCAGAGACTCTGCAAGAGTAAAATTGATAGTATAAGTCCAAGATTCCAGTTAAAGCCATTTTGGAAATTGGAAACAAAGTTAAGAGCTTAAGAGTATGAGGTTGAGAGTGCGGGAGTCGGGATTCGGAGGCCCTAGTCTGTAGTCTTGGAAGAATGAAGATTTAAATACAAGGCCATGGCTAAACATCTGAAGTTCATTGCCAGGACTGTGATGGTTCAGGAGGGGAACGTGGAAGGTGCCTACAGGACCCTGAACAGAATCCTCACCACCGATGGGCTTACCGAAGTCATAAAGCGACGACGCTACTATGAGAAGCCTTGCCGCCGCCGTCAGAGGGAGAGCTATGAAACGTGCCGGAGGATCTACAACATGGAAATGGCTCGAAAGATTAACTTCTTGATGCGAAAGAACCGTGCAGACCCATGGCTGGGCTGCTGAGGCTTGGGGCTAGGAACACACACTAGTTCTATGTCCAACTCCTTTATCCAGCCAAGTTCTGTTACTTTTCTCTACAATAAACTCCATCACAGGTGAACAAGAAGGCTTGGACATACAGAAGCTATCTTATTGGTCCACAGCAGACCCTTTCTTTGATTAAAATGAAAATAAAGAATGGAAAAATGGAAAAAAAAAAAAGAGTATGAGGTTATTTACAACAAGACCTTTGCTCCATCCCTAATGTACCTGCCCCTCAAATTAAAAAAAAAAAAAATCTCTTATAATTCAAACTACAGTAGAGTTTATTTCTCTTTTTTTCAATTTTTATTAGATATTTTCTTCATTTACATTTCAAATGCTACCCTGAAACTCCCCTATACTCCGCCCCCCACTCCCCTACCCACCCACCCCCACTTCTTGGCCCTGGCATTCCCCTGTACTGGGGCATATAAAGTTTGCATGACCAAGGGGCCTCTCTTCCCAATGATGGCCAACTAGGCCATCTTCTGATATATGTGCAGCTAGAGACATGAGCTCTGGGGGTACTGGTTAGTTCATATTATTCTTCTGCCTACAGGGTAGGAGACCCGTTCAAGTCTTTGGGTACTTTCTCTAGCTCCTCCCTTGGGAACCCTGTGTTCCATCTAATAGCTGACTGTGAGCATCCACTTCTGTTTGCCAGGCACTGGTATAGCCTCACACAAGACAGCTATATCAGGGCCCTTTCAGCAATATTTTGCTGGCGTATGCAATTGTGTCTATGTTTGGTGGCTAATTATGAGATGGACCCCGGCTGCAGCAGTCACTGGTTGGTCCATCCTTTTGTTTCAGCTACACACTTGATCTCTGTAACTCCTTCAATGTGTGCTTTGTTCTTAATTCTAGGAAGGGGCGAAGTGTCCATCTTCATTCTTCTTGAGTTTCATGTGTTTAGCAAATTGTATCTTGGGTAGTCTAGGTTTCTGGGCTAATATCCACTTATCAGTGAGTACATGTTATGTGAGTTCTTTTGTGATTGGGTTACCTCACTCAGGATGATTCCAGGTCCATTCATTTGGCTAGGAATTTCATAAATTCATTGTTTTTAATAGCTGAGTAGTACTCCATTGTGTAAATGTACCAAATTTTCTGTATCCATTCCTCTGTTGAGGGACATCTGGGTTCTTTCCAGCTTCTGGCTATTATGAATAAGGCTGCTATGAGCATAGTAGATCATGTGTCCTTATTACCAGTTGGAACATCTTCTGGATATATGCCCAGGAGAGGTATTGCAGGATCCTCTAGTAGTACTATGTCCAATTTTCTGAGGAACCGCCAGACTGATTTCCAGCGTGGTTGTACAAGCTTGCAGTCCCACCAACAATGGAGGAGTGTTCCTCTTTCTCCACATCCACGCCAGCATCTGCTGTCACCTGAATTTTTGATCTTAGCCATTCTTACTGGTGTGAGGTGGAATCTCAGGGTTGTTTTGATCTGCATTTCCCTGATGATTAAGAATGTTGAACATTTTTTCAGGTGTTTCTCAGCCATTCGGTATTCCTCAGTTGAGAATTCTTTGTTTAGCTCTGTGCCCCACTTTTTTTGTTGTTTTGGTTTTTTTTGTTTGTTTGTTTTTTGTTTTTTTTTCGAGACAGGGTTTCTCTGTATAGCCCTGGCTGTCCTGGAACTCACTTTGTAGACCAGGCTGGCCTCGAACTAAGAAATCTGCCTGCCTCTGCCTCCCGAGTGCTGGGATTAAAGGCGTGCACCACCACGCCCGGCTCTGTGCCCCACTTTTTAATGGGGTTATTTGATTTTCTGGTGTCCACCTTCTTGAGTTCTTTACATATATTGGATATCAGTCCCCTATCTGATTTAGGATTGGTAGAGATCCTTTCCCAATCTATTGGTGGCCCTTTTGTATTATTGACAGTATCTTTTGCCTTACAGAAGCTTTGCAACTTTATGAGGTCCCATTTGTCAATTCTTGATCTTACAGCACAAGCCATTGCTGTCCTATTCAGGAATTTTTCCCCAGTGCCCATATCTTCAAGGATATTCCCCACTTTCTCCTCTATAAGTTTCAGTGTCTCTGGTTTTATGTGGAGTTCCTTAAAGCACTTAGACTTGACCTTAGTACAAGGAGATAAGAATGGATCAATTCCCAGTCTTCTACATGATAACCGCCAGTTGTGCCAGCACCGTTTGTTGAAAATGCTGTCTTTTTTCCACTGGATAGTTTTAGCTCCCTTGTCAAAGATCAGGTGATCATAGGTGTGTGGATTCATTTCTGGGTCTTCAATCCTATTCCATTGATCTACCTGTCTGTTGTTGTACCAGTACCATGCAGTTTTTATTACAATTGCTCTGTAGTAAAGCTTGAGGTCAGGCATGATGATTCCAACAGAGGTTCTTTTATTGTTGAGGAGAGTTTTGCTATCCTAGGTTTTTTATTATTCCAGATAAATTTGCAAATTGCCCTTTCTAACTCAGTGAAGAATTGAGTTGGTATTTTGATGGGCATTACATTGAATCTGTTGATTGCTTTAGGCAAGATAGCCATTTTTACTATATTGATCCTGCCAATCCATGAGCATGGGAGATCTTTCCATCTTCTGAGATCTTCTTCAATTTCTTTCTTCAGAGACTTGAAGTTCTTATCATACAGATCTTTCACTTCCTTAGAGTCACACCAAGATATTTTATATTGTTCGTGACTATTGTGAAGCATGTTGTTTTCCTAATCTCTTTCTCAGCCCATTTATCATTTGTATAGAGAAAGGCCATCAATTTGTTTGAGTTAATTCTATATCCAGCTACTGCACTGAAGCTGTTTATCAGGTTTAGGAGTTCTCTGGTGGAGTTTTTGGGGTCACTTATATATACTATCATATCATCTGCAAATAGCCATAATTTGAGTTCTTCCTTTCCAATTTGTATCCCCTTGACCTCCTTTTGTTGTCGAATTGCTCTGGCTAGGACTTCAAGTACTATATTGAATAGGTAGGGAGAAAGTGGGCAGCCTTTTCAGAGTTTATTTCTTTTTCTCGTTCCTATGATACACTCCCATAGACACCAACACTCACACAACAATGAACATTACAACATCTTTAATCCTTGTAGCAGGACATACAAACAGCAACCTGACTAAACACTTTTGCCAAAATAGTTCAGTCTAGAATTAGAAAACTTACTTCCTCATTTTACAACTACAGAGCACATCCATATATGATGCAAACAAAACCAAGTGTACATCTAGAATGGCTCTATTCTGTTCATTGAAACACTGACTCTAGTTGCATCAGACAATAATGATTCCCTCTAGCTCCAACTTCAGCATTCAGAAATTCATTTTCTTTGATAGGAATTTGAATTCTTCTGTGAGTTAAGTGTTTTCCATTACCACGGTCATGATAAAAGTTATTTCAGTTGCACCAATATTTAAAGGGGGATGATTAAGAAACAAATTAATCCCTCATAATTTCAGCCAAATTTTTCTTCACATTCATAATATTTTATTACATGGAGAAACCATGTTTTATATGAGTTTATTGCTACACTCTCTTGCTATTGGGGAGATTAGGGAAAAATATGAATTGCCTTTGTCCAACAACCTACACTACCCAATGTGCAAAAATATAACAGTAGCCAAGACATTTCTTAATGTTTGATGTAGCAGGAATAGCAGGTCTGCCTCTATATAAACACTTGGGGCCATGCAGCTGCAAAAGCATCTCCTTAGAGAGGACCTAATTGAGGATGGCTTGTGGCACCAGCATTCCTGCAGGAGGACCTAATTGTGGACTACTTGAGAGAGCAAGGATTTCCAGTGCAAGAAAAAAAAAGAAAATACCAGACAATCAGGAACCACTGTTAAGTAGAGATACTTTCTTAGAACCAATGGGAGCTTGGATGGTGGATATTAAAGGATCTTGCTGACTGTGTGCTAAATTGCCCCTAACCCCCAAGAGCAGAGAGGGTCAGGCAAAGACATGTCCAGGGCACAGGCAATATTGAAGGATACTACTCTATGTAAATATAATGTAGTAGTCATTGTAAGTCATTGAAATATATTTTTATTCAGTTTCTTTTGAATAATACATGGTTTTGCTTTCATCCCATCTCAGTGTAGTCTATCACTATATACATCCTTATATGAACCCATGTCAGACAAGAATTCTGATAACACAAATCAGTACAAAGACTCACCCTTGCTGTCTAATCAGCATTCACATCTGATCCAAACTTTCCTCCACCACTGCACTCTGAATAAATCTGCTCAATTTGAGCTTTCTGCTGCAAGAATCCCGAACATCTATCTAGCTATATTCTGCTCTCTCTAATCT
>LR753791.1:0-13092 GCA_902729485.2 Mus minutoides
CAGCATTAGTACGGGCCTGCTGTTGAGCATACTCAAAGAATAAAGACTTCCAATTTAAATATTGCCCCATAGTCATGCATGCCTTCACAGTATCCATCCAATCCTGAGGTGTCATAGCTGTCTGTGCCAATCTGTCCACTTGTGCTACAGTAAAAGAGGCATTAATCCCATAGGTCTGAACTGATTCAACCAAATTTTTTAATTGTTTAAAATCCAAAGGCTCATGCCATCTCTGATTATTGTTTTCCATAATGGGAAACGTTAGAGAAGCCTTTCGCCAGGTATCTGGACAAAAGGAGCGATGTCTTGCGGATGTTAAAGATGGCGTCGCTTCTACTTCCGTGGAACCACGCCCTGTAGATTTTAAAGATGGCGTTGGTTCCGCTTCCGTGGAACCACGCCCTGCAGGTTTTAAAGATGGCGTTGGTTCCGTATAAGGAGGGGGACAGGGCGTAGCCCCATCCGGCCATGGTGGACGATTGTGTCCACCTCCTTGCTCTTTTTCCGGTGTCTTTAACCTCCCTTTCTTTCTTTGTCTTTTCTTTGGCTCTATACCAAGTGACTCCATCTTGTCGAGAAGGGCGTCTAAGCCTTCCTCAATTTTTTCTATCGGATCATCCTCTGAACTGGATGAACTGCTTAACTCACTCAAACTTGGATACAATCTCTCTTTCCTTCTCTTTTGGGCCCTGCCTTTTCCCTCTAGAGAATGCTCTACAGGGCATTCAGTTAACTCACTGGCTTGTATTTTTTCTAGCTCTAGAAGGCTTTCTCGTATCACTTCCGTCTGAGAAAGTGCTGTCTTTGTCTCAGTAGTTTGAGGGAGCTCTTCCTCCTGAGACTGCACTGACCGCTTTTCTCTTAATTCCTCTACGGCGGTTTCTGCATTCCTCACAGCCTGCCTACAACCTTCACTTTCCAAGCACGCACGAACAAGTCTCCATACGGGTCTGACCCCGTCTTTCAGACTGTGTTGATCCCAGGCAAGATCTAACTCTTTACCCAGTTTGTCCCAACATGCAAGGGTTAAATTCCCTGACAGTGCGAACCACGGTGCAACGACATCCGCCTCTTGCAAAAACGTATTCAAAACGCGGTCAGTGAGTTTAATGCCTTTTGTCTTTAACAACTCCGTAAGAGCTCCACGAATCGGGCACGAATGTACATTTCCCATGGTTCTGCTTTCTAATTTATGCCGCTGTAAAAACGGCTGGCTCCGGGCTCGCCTAAGGCTCGCCTGAGGCTTGTTCGCAATTCAGCGAACTTTTTGCAGGTTGCTAGGCATCGATAAGTTCAGTCACAGTAATGCGCAGTAGCGCGCGGTGCGCAATAGCGCCTGTGACGCGGTGCTCTCTGGCGTCCGATCTCGGTCGTGAAATCGGCAACCTCAGGCCTCACTTTTGTGGGGCCTCCCGCCTAATGCCTTACTCCGCAGGCCTCCGCGTGCATGCGCTCTTTGGCGCCTAATGCCGTACCCCGCAGGCCTCCGCGTGTGCGCGCACCTAATCTGGTCGCGAAAGGGCGACCCCAGGCCTCAGTATGATGGGCCTGCAAACTAGCTCCACTTCTGAGTTTCCCTTAAGTTTGGAACCCGCTTACCAGACGAAATTCAAGTTCCCCGTACGAACGGCCACCACTTTGATCCGCGCCCCGTCCCGTCCCGCAGGAAAAGACACAGACCAATCGGGTTCCTTGACTTAAGTTAGTTTACTCAGTCTTATTATGCAGTTACAGCTTAAGCGTAAATAGTAAAATTCATTTATCCCTCTCTTCTGGAACTATTCCCCCGGGAGCAACCAATTAAACCCTATCCTGGCCACACACAGAAAGCCACGTAGNAGAAAAGGGGATTTACCCCTCTCTCAAGGATAAAGTTCCCAGGTAAATGGGACAAGAGAAAGTTCTCGGGTAAGAGGCAATAAAGAAAAGGAGTGCAGTTAGAAAAGGAGTAAGTAATCATGGGCTCTTCTCATTCGCACCCAATTTTTTTGGCTCTTCAGGAGCTGCTTGTATCAAAAATTTTAAAAATCAAACAATCCACCCTTGAGAGGTTTTTGAAGGAGTGTGATACTGTGGCCCCTTGGTTTGCGGTATCGGGGAGTCTTACTGTTCCCTGCTGGGACAAACTTGGCAGAGACCTAGATTTTGCCTGGAATCAGGGCACATTGAAAGAAGGTGTGAAACTAGAGTGGATGCTATGGTTTTTCTTAGGATTTTTGGAACCAATAAATCTTTGCAATTGCCATCCACAGTCATGGAAAAGGAATGTTTTGTTTAATGTATCTTTGAAGGCTAGCTTTTGTTCTCCTATAAAAAGAGCCCATGTGGGATGCATAAATGGTTTCTTTGGTATCAGGATGGAGTCCTGTGGCTTATTCCAAATATGGGCATCCCACAAGTAAAGCAGCACCTCCTCAACCTAGGTGGACAGCTCTATGCAGAGCTGAAGAGAGTGGCTGTTCACCTGGACAGGATGTTAAGATTAATATCTATAGCTTTTTGAGATTATTTAGGAGCCAAAGTAGGAATAAAACAGATAGTGCCACAAAAGGTAGAGTTTAAGAAGGATAATTTGAGCACTTTAAATGATTTCCAAAGATTATTGGGTGACATTAATTGGGTTTGATGTTACCTGAAGATGCAAAATTATGAATTAAAACCTTTCCATTACTATCTCTGTTTAAAGAACATCCTGTAGTATTTCCTAAACTTACCTCCGCTTTGCCTATTCATGGAGCTCCTAATAAAAACAGGATCTGGAGCTTATATAATAGGCACAGGAGAACCAATTTTTATGCCAATTTCAGCCGGGCTCTCCTCAAACTGTAGAATTAAGCCTCAACAGCTCAAAACTGACAATGGACCAGCTTATACAACACACTCTTTTGAATCGTTATGCAAACAAATGGATGTCATCTGCAGTCATGAGCTGCCATATAATCCACAGGGCCAAGGCATTGTGGAGTGCACCCATCACACTTTAAAGGAGTGCTTACAAAAACAAAAGGAGGGAATAGGACATGGTAGATTACCTAAAGAAAGACTATCCTTAGCCCTTTTTACTTTAAATTTTTTAAATTTTGGATAATAATGGCCTTTCGGCAGCTGATAGGCACACTGCCATAATCCCTATACATTCACAATATGTTAAATGGAAAGATGTGTTATCCAGGTCATGGCTAGGTCCAGACCAGTTATTTCACAGTCCAGGGGAGTGGTTTGTGTTTTTCCTAGGGACAAAGAAGCAATCTGGATACCGGAGAGACTGATATGAAGAGTGCCCCCTCCCTTGGAAGATGCAGCAGAGAAAAAGGATAATGAAGAAACACCTACATATATTGATACTCCTGATGAATTTACAAATGGGTAATATGTTAAAATTATGGGCTGTCATCCGCACTTAGCCAGTCCCTATGCCAGTATATAGTACTTCAAAAAAAAAAATTGGAAGAACTATTTTGGTTGATTCAATTTTCCTGTGTTTCCCATTTTAAGAATTTGTGTATTACCCCACTAACTGCTGATATGTCTGCAAACTTTAATTATAGCAGGGAGTTGTCGGAGTATCTTCAAGGGAATTGGACTGCAGAGGCAGAATGACTTTCCCGGAAGCTCTTTATCCAGATTTCTATCCTAAACGGCACCAGAATCAACCCTGTCACCTTGGGAGATTTTACCTCTTGGCTGTCCAATGCCTTTTCCTTTTCCTTTTCTAAAGAATGCGCTGGGATGCTACTTTGGGGTGTCCTGGTGTTTGCGGGTTGTGTACTTTGCCTCTGGTTGTTATGTCATATGAGATGCACTCAGGCTCGGCAGAAGGCTGCTGTTATTCAAGCCCTGATGGCCATAGACGAAGGCACCTCGCCTGAGTTCTGGTTGGCCTTTCTTAAAAGTCTGTAATGATTTCCTAGCAGACTGGTTTGCCGATACTTCCCCGGTTTAGGGGCAGACCTGATGACTTCCACTATACCACCTCAAAGGATATCGGAGTAAGGAAACTCAATTTTGCTGACAGAGTGTCACAATACAGTGCAGGGGATGTTCCATACAGGATGGATTCCTCGAGAGCATGTCAAATTGCATGGAGGTTTCGTGTCATCCTGACCTATCCTCCCCCTGATAAAAAGACACAGAGATGGGTATGCTAAAGTACGCCTATCAACGACTAGGGCGGAAATTCACTACAATGTCTCACGATTGCATAAAAAGATTTGACCTCTGTTACAGCCAAGTCCACCAGCAACGTGCTGGTGGCATCTCCTCCTACTCCAGATCTCTGCAGAGACAAACTGGTGGTCATGTCTGATGGTAGCCCGATTTCCTATCAGTACCTTATCAAAGGCTGCTCCCTCAGGCTGGGGTGTTCGCTGACCAGATTTGCAGGACTTCATTTTTAATTAATAAAGAAGGGGGAGATGTAGGAAGCCGCGGTTGCTCCGGGAAACCCCGGCTCTGGGAAGCCCCGGGCTCCGGGAAACTCCTGCTCTCTCTTCAGGCTCTCCTCAAATGATAGCCCCTCCCAAACGGGCAATATGCGAATAAGGTGCAGCTTGTGGCACCAATGAATGGGCCATATGCTAATGAGGTGTCACTTGGTGCACCAATCCGCAACCACTATGACACCCTCCCGCCTTCCCTGGGAGAGTATAAAAGCAGCAGCTCTGCTGCTGTCCTGGGTCCTGGGAATCTACTATCAAGGTGCTCCAGAATAAAGCTGACTGAGAAGATCCTGGTGGTGGCATGACTTTCTTCTGGTTGAGGGAGGGGCATCGCACCATTGTTACAATTTTTCTTAGATATCAACTTTTGAAGGGATGATTTATTCTAGTTCACAGTTCAAGGAGAGGGTCCATATCTCCTTAGAAAAGACATGGTAGATAAAAGAAAATTATAGCATTTTATATCTCAGCAGATAAAAACCAGAGAACTAGAAACAGAAGTAGAGCCAAGCTGTAACCTCCAAGGCCCACCCTTAGCCACTCATTTCCTAAACTAGGTCCCACCTCCTAAAAGCTTCAAAACTCATCCAATCAGCAGCAGCAGCAGCTTATGGATCTGTTAGGACATTTCATATCCAAATCATACTGGTTTTATTTCTATTCACTGGGAGAGATAAAGTCAGATTCAGTGAGTACATTGCCTTACTTAAAATTTCAGCTGTTTAAATTCTTAAAGATAAAACTTCTTTTCTTTGTATAAATCTAATTATCAGGTACAAACAGATTATGATTTTCTCCTTTACATCTTCTAGTACTTTTCCCCTAGGTTAGTCCAGAGCTTAAAATTTTCCACACCTCACCTTGTTATTTTTAGAAAATTTTTATCTTTTCTCCTCTTTCCATTATTGAAGTAGCATAAATAAAATATTCTTGTCTGCCTAACATTTTCTAGGGAAAGTTCTGTTTAGACAATATATGTGGCACAATTTCTATTAAAAAAAAACAGCATTCTTCTCATTGAAATTAGACTTTGATGTACACATCAAATTTATGACTAATGCTTTTCATTGAATTAACAAATATTTACCATGGAACTAAGTCATTTCTTAACTGTTTTCACTAAAATAAATAGATAAATAAATAAATTTTCACAAAAATAAAATAAAGTTCTGGTAGGTATAATTCTTAACAGAGGCCAGCCTGGTCTACAGAGTGAGTTCAAGACAGCCAGGGCTACACAGAGAAACCCTGTCTCGAAAAAAGAAAGAAAGAAAAGAAAAGGAGAAAAGAAAAGAAAAGAAAAGAAAAGAAAAGAAAAGAAAAGAAAAGAAAAGAAAAGGAAAAAAGAAAAATTCTTAACAGAATCCTTAAAACCTATGTCAAGTGGAATACTTCCCTGCTTGTTATTGGTCAAAGAGGCCCAAGAGCTTCACAACCAAACAGCACAGGCTATTGCCATTGCTCTTGATTGCTTACCATAACCAGATGGTAAGAACCTATTGTTGAGGGCACAATATACTTTGGTTGCAGGACATAGAGAAATCAAGATGGAACTGACTAGAAATTTTCCTCCCCAATGGCTAGTTTCCACAGTGCCAAAAAGATGCAGTGCAGGTGCAGGCATCTTGAAAACAGAATAGGAAGGGAGTTAAAATCAGCCTGAGAGGCCTGCTATGATGAAGAGAAGTCCCTAATTTTATAAGTACCCCTTGAACAGACTAGCCTTCTCTGACAGAGAGTAAAGATGCCCCCATAGATTATATCCCAGTGCACACTGGTTCAATTTTCTGTAAAACAAGGGGCTGTGAAACAAAAAATACCCTGAAGTAATGCAGTTATTAGTATTGAGAATAAACCTGGAAAACTTACATTGCAATCTGTCTTCTATCTAATTAGTTCTATTCTTTGTTTGATTTATGCTACTTGTGAGGGGACTTAGTGTTACTGGTTTTTCTTTTCTTTTCTTTTTTTCTTATTAAAGGCATCAAAACGTATACACATACATACACAGACTCCCCTCCTCTTGTTAAAAAAAAAACACGCATATTAGTTACTAAGTTAAATGCTAATATGAGCTAAAAAGAGATGAGGTATGATACCAGGTAAAATACATAGGTACAGAAATGAGAGCTCTTAATCTTCAGAACAAACTGAAAACTAAAAAGCATCTAACAGAGTATTTTCAATCTGTGTATGGTCCTCTGCTTTCCTAATTGGTACTTTTTCTCACTAGTCTTCCTGTGTGATCCACCAACCACTCACTAGTCCTCAAAGTTGAAGGAATAGACTCATGTCATGTCCCTAAGTTAGTCAATAAAATCTGCATCATGCATCAGTTGGTAAACATGTGGTATCAAACCAAGCCTGTTTCCTACTCCCTGTATAACTGAGGGTAGCTTACTTTAAAAATGTGACATGTCTATGTGTTAAAGGAGGAGTGAAAAATTAAGTAAGTAAGCTATCACTAAAGTCAGAAAAGAGTAGTTCAAAGCAGAAAAAAATTCTTATGTTATTGAAGTCCTTTTTTCTGCGTACTAAAAATGGAGCATTTGGTTAAACATTTGGGAATACGTTTCCTGTGACCTATGATAACACTTGTTTCTAATGACTGCTTCTCTTCCTTGGGGTTTATTTTAATCAGAATTTACTTCAATTCTTTATATTGTAGGTTCACAAGCAAAGAGGAAGATCTTTGAGTTACTTGATGTCAGTACAGAGGAGTAACATCAGGGATTACGTATAAGCTACCCAATGAGATGAATGATGCCTTTATGATCTGAATGCTTGTGTCCTCTCAAATTCATATGTCAGAACTTGACACACAATGAGTTATTATTAGCAGGTGATAATTTTAGGAAGTTGCTAGGCAATGAAGGCAAGTCCTCATGAGTGAGGCTTACTTCTCCTAAAAGAAGCTTGAAGGAGTCTCATACTCTTCTATCAACTGAGGACAGAAGACAAAACACATCATTGAAAAAAGAAAATCCTTAGAAGTCAATGGATTTGTTGGTGATGTAATGGACTTCCCAGCTGCAGGTGCATGCTGTGTAAAAATTCCCCAGCCTGAGGCATTGTATTGTAACAGCCCAGACTGTGGTAGTACTGAAGTGACTGAAGATGAATGAGATAAGAATATAATCCTGAGCAATAATTTTCCAAAGGGTGATTTACAAATAAATAGGTGGCAATCCCATCTACCCACATTCTCCATTTATCCTGTTATATGTAAATGTTTGAGGAAGAAAAACATTAACATTTTTGTGAAGTAGTGCATATTGGTTTGACCAGTCCAAACAATGAACTCTGCTATTAAATGAGGGAGGTACAGACACGTGCCAAGCAAAGTTTGGGGCTGGTAGTTTAAGATGTCACTAGTCTTATCTATCATCAATTCTTCAGAATTGTGAGAATAAAACAAAGAGTAAAACAGTGTTGAAAAACTTATTTGAATTGAAGTGAAATTCAACACTGTAGTCTATTCATGATGCCAAAATATTTATTGAACACCTAGAAGATACTAAAACCTGTGCAGCTGACTAATAAACTAACCTATTTGAGCTGAAGTGATCTCCTAGACATTATGATAAATCCTGCTGGTGATGAGTAGGTTACTTGGAATCAGAAACAAAGCTGCAAACAAACCCACAATCTTTTTCTAAACTCTCAGAGAGTGGTGTAATTAGTGTGCATCCCTTTTTTTTTCCTTTTTAAAATTAGATATTTTCTTAATTTACATTTCAAATGCTATCCCAAAAGTTCCATCTACCCTCCCCCAACCCCTGCTTCCTTACCCACCCACTCCCACTTCTTGGCCCTGGTGTTCCCCTGTACTGGGGCATATAAAGTTTGCAATACCAAGGGGCCTCTCTTCCCCAATAATGGACAACTAGGCCATCTTCTGCTACATATGCAGCTAGAGACAGGAGCTCTGGGGGTTCTGATTAGTTCATATTATTGTTCCACCTATAGGGTTGCAGACCCCTTCAGCTCCTTGCATACTTTCTCTAGCTTCTCCATTGGGAGCCCTGTGTTCCATCCTATAGATGACTGTGAGCATCCACTTCTGTATTTGCCAGGCACTGGCATAGTCTCATATGAGACAACTATATCAGGGTCCCTTCAGTAAACACTTGCTGTCTGAGTTTAGTGACTGATTATGGGATGGATCCCTGAGTGGGGTAATCTCTGGATAGTCCATCCTTTCACCTTAGCTCTAAACTTTGTCTCTGTAACTCCTTTCATGGGTATTTTGTTCCCTATTCTAAGGAGGAATGAAGTATCCACACACTTGTCTTCCTTCTTGATTTTCTTGTGTTTTGCAAATTGTATCTTGGGTATTCTAAGTTTCTGGGCTAATATCCACTTATCAGTGAGTGCATATCTAATGACTTCTTTTGTAATTAGGTTACTTCACTAAAAGCAGGACATGCTCTGCCTTCCAAGAATAGCAGTTGTGACCCTAATCTCTCACCTGATGTCAGTTATATGAAGAAAGTGCCCTTTTCTTTGGAGATGAGTGTTAAAGTCAAGATGTCTAAACCTAACACCTATAAAGTGATTTTTGAGCCTGACTTAAGCTTTTGTCTTATAAGTTCAGGTCTTTCCTCTTTTACAACACAGAGGATATTCTCATCTCAGCATTTAGAAGTGGTATGTCCACAGTATGTCTCTTGCATCTTAGAACATGGTCCTTAAGTTACACATCATTTTTATTCACCGTTTACCTTTCTTAAACTTTTAAAATCATCATTTAATTTTACAAGTTTTAGACTTGATGAAATATTTTCAAAATATTATAGAAAGTACCCACATTCCCAGTATCTATTTTCCCTTTATTAACAACTTGTAATGGCATTAAGTATTTGTTATAAATTCTGAATTTGTTATCCTAAGATTTTTTTTAAGAAAGTGACATTTTTATCTTATCAAGTATAAGTTGATGTGGTGATTTATCAGGCCTTACTATTATTAATATTAATCTACATTAACTGACAGAAGTAATGTTTCTTTCTGTGAACATCTTTGCCTTCTATAATGTATCCTTTTTAAAATTACTATTTTCAAGATTATAAGTAAATAATTTCTTTTTCCCCTCTCCAAACCTTCCTGTATATCTCTTCTTGCTCTCTGTTTTTTTTATTGGATATTTTCTTTATTTACATTACAAATGTTAACCCCTTTCCCAGTCTCCCTCCAAAAAACCCTATCCCATCCCTCTCCCCCTACTTCTGTGAGGATCTTCCCTCACCCACTCACTCACTCCCCCCTCTCTATCTTGGCATTCCCTTACACTGGGGCATCAAGCCTTTATAGGACCAAGAGCCTCTCCTTCCATTGATGCCTGACAAGGCTATCCTCTGCTACATATTCAGCTGGAGCCATGGATCCCTCTACGTGTACTCTTTTGCTGGTGGTTTAGTCCCTGGGTGCTCGGGCGGGGGGGGGGGGTCTGGTTGATTGATATTGCTGTTTTTAACGTGGGGTTGCAAACCTCTTCAGCTTCTTCAGTCCTATCTCTAAATCCTCCGTTGAGGATGCCATGCTCAGTTCAATGGTTAGCTTCGATCATCTGCCTCTGTACTTGCTCTCTCTCTCAAAGGATAACATTCTTCATAGTTCACCCTAAAGGAATAAAGTGAGTTAAACTTCATGTACGGGCTGCCTTCTTGAGGACATATTCACATAGCTTACTCATATTCTTCTCTATAGGATATTTGACTATTTATTCCCATTTATTTGTTTAAAGATGTGGTTAATTATTTGTTTATATAAGTACAATCACAGATTTGGATTCTACAATGCAAATCAAATATATTGAGAAGGATTTATTTTAATGGATACTGTCATTGTTTAAAGGAAACATTGGTAACAAGCTTTCTGCCCAGAGCTTAGTTAAATTGTTTCTCCTAAGAATAGACTAGCTGAAATCTGATGGTTTCCTTCCAGGTCTCATAGCAAGACAAAAATTACTGTAAAGATTAAACTCAATCAATCTAAATCAGATTGATAATCTATATTTGTTCCCCAAATGAATTTAATGTAATCTCTTATTTTTCTAAAAATATGCTCACCCATTGGAGTAATTTTGGGGGTATGAAATAACAGAAATCAATTTCTCTTCCATTCTTTTTCCCTTTTTTAAGAGCATACATTTTGAGCTTTTCAATTCAGAGGTTATTCAATTCATCAGTTGAGACTTATTGAAAGTATATCTTGGAGTCAATGAGATTTCTCAGCATGTAAAATCAGGACATGATTAAGTCCCCAAACTCATGGTCAAAGGACAAAACTGACTCTTGTAAGTCACCCTGTGACCTCTATACACATGCTATAGCTTGTGCCTGCCCATAGTCACATAGTCACATACACACATCATACACACATAGTCCTAGTTTATATATATATATATATATATATATATATATATATATATATATATATATATATATATATATGTTAAAAGAATCACATTAATCTATAACACACAATGGTAGGAATGGGAAATGCTTGGGAAGAAGGCTACAGCTTGAGAGTGAAGTTACAGATAAGGCAAAAACAGAAAAAGTAGTTCATAGCTCATAAGAATAGAATTCATTTCCTCTATTTGCCACCGTATTTAGCTGCTATTTATCTTTTAAAAACAAACAGAAATAAAACAAACAAAAACAACAAAAGCCTACCTATTCTTTTTGCCTAAGGAGCCAACAGATTGTCTATTACCTCTGAATAGAATTCAAATGTGAAAATAAAAGCTAAACATTCAATCCTGCAAATCCCAAATGAGACACCAAGCCTTTCTCAAAGAACAAACTATTGAAGAATTACCAATTATAGTCATTTATCTTCCTCCTTAAGCCAACATTTACTAAGACATGCAATCCTCTTTGCATGGGCCTGAAGCAAAATTATCATAGAACATTCCCCATCTCTCTTATTTGCAGTAGAAAAGAATAAGTGTTTCTTGTACTTTGCTTTCCTCTAACCTTAACTCTGCATCAGATACATAAGGTTTTGTGAAATTAGACTGGAACAAAGAGCATGAAAATGAGGTCAACATCAAGATTACACGTTTAAAGCTAAACCCTGACTGGTGCTTCATACAGACACATTAAAGCCTTTGAGAGTTTTATGGTGAGTTGTTTAATAACAAGAGCTGTTTATTAACTAAATCTGTCCTACTGTGTACTTTTCCATCAAATAAGAATGATCATGGGTTCCTTACTGCAATATGTAAATTGTAGGATGAAGATAGGATAGGAGCGAGCATGAAGACATTCTACTTGATGGAAAAGTTCATTCCTAAGTGTGAGGGTGGCTTATGGCTTGACGTTGATATTCATGGCACTGGAGGTAAAGACTTCTGCAATAAGTTACTGAAATATCAAATTAAGTTAAACTTGGAAAAGTAATTTTTGCTAATATCTACTTGGTATGTAGCTGATGCAATGATTAACTAATTTGTGCCATGCACTGATCTATGCTTGTAGGTTGTTATATACCACCAAGACTCATGAAAAAACAGTAGGGCCTGTGTTGTAGAAGCATACCTAGAATTTAAGGTAATTGAAAGATATTATCATACAGTTTCAATCATTAGATAATGTACTAGTGACAGTTTTCAGAGGAGGTAACAAAGGCAGTCAGTTAAGATATGGGGACTCGTTTCCTCTGAGCCCAGTGGACGCAGCTAGGGCCTGTCCTGCGCTTCACACACCCCAGGACTTTAAGATCGCATTGGGGTTAGTGGAGTGCAGAGGTGGTGTTGGGAGCAGTGGGTCAACAGTTGCCCGCAGGGGTAGGATCCAAGAAGTCCGCCCCACCGGAGGCTGGGCCTCTCCCAGCCAGAGCACCCTCCACCCCACCATCTTTCCTCTGAGCCCAGCAACTCCCAGGACTTTAAGATCACATCAGGAGCTCAGGCCTCGGGCCTCAGACGCTGTGCACTCTCTTAAGCTCTTTCGGGACTCTCCAAGCTATCTGGGGACCTCAAGTGAGCAGGGGGACACAGCCTCTCTTCTAGCCCAATCTCGTGAAACCTGAGACACCAGCCGGGAGATTGATAGTGGCCCAGGGCAGAACAGCCCCTCCTCCGGTCTGGTCTGGCCCACCCAGCACCAGCTCTGGTCTCCGGCCACAGGTGCTGTGCACTCTCCTAGGCTCTTTCGGGACTCCCCAAGCTATCTTGGGACCTGAGGTGAGGAGGGGAACACAGCCTCTGTTCCGGCCCAATCTCGTGGAACTTGAGAAATCAGCCAGGAGACTGATAAAGACCCAGGACAGAACAGCGGGTCCTTTCTGGTCTGCACCAATGCCAGGTCTCCTCGGGCAGAGATAGCAGGAGGCAAGCATAAGAACAGAAGCAACAGAATCCAAGGGTACTTGGCATCACCAGATCCAGACTCACACACCACATCAAGTCCTAGATACAACAGCACACCAGAAAAGCAGAACATAGATATAAAGTCACTGGTCATGATGATGATGGAGGACCATAAGAAGGAAATACAGGAAAACACAGATAAACAACTAGAAGCATTTAAAGAGGAAAAACTTAGAGAGTTACAGGAAAACACAGATAAACAACTAGAAGCATTTAAAGAGGAAATACTTAGAGAGTTACAGGAAAACAATACCAAACAGGTGATGGAATGGA